>CAJPIZ010004179.1:0-10597 GCA_905368565.1 Medioppia subpectinata
ACCTGTGCATCGATAAGCTGAACGCCGAGTTGGCCATCAAGAAGTACGAAGAGAGAGAGAGAGAGAGAGACTACAAGAGAAACCTAATCATCATAAACTACAAAACCAGACCTACAGCTAAACACTAAACCCATAAACCAGTGGACATAATCACACCCACAAAACCTAAACCCACACATAAAGGGGCACCACCACCACACCCACCCCCTAAAAAACACCTTAACCAACCTTCTGGTACTGTTCCAACTGTGCCGAATAGCGGGCCACAATGAGCAAGCACCTATTGGCACTCGTATTACTCTCTTCGCCCTTATAATAGTCGGCCGCCTGTTCGTAATGAGTCATCGCTTTGCCAATGTCGACGCACTCGGTCTCGTAGATCTCGGCCACAGTCATGTGGTGTTTGGCGGCGATGGTGAAGCGGCCCATATCCGTGTAGATCTCGATCGCTTTCGTTATGCAATTGATCGCCTCCTGGGGGTCGGCCTTCTTATAGCAGTTGCCGGCGTCCACATAGCCGGTGCCCGCGTCGTGTTTGTTGCCCGCCTTCAGGTGCAGCACAGCCGCCTCGCAGAACGCGTTACCCGCGGCTGTCATTAGTAGTGGTGTCAACGGTTCCAATGGTCCGATGATAATAGCGGTGGTAGTGGTTAACGGTTCCAGTGGTGACGACCAATGGGGTGAACATAAATGGATGGATGGAGTAAACGGATTATTAGTTAGCGTGCAATTCAATGGTATGGTTAGTGTCTGCGTGTGTCTGTGCGGTGACCAGTGGGAGCCGCCCCATAAGTAAGTCCTGGACTACACGGCCAGTGCCGCCGCCGCCACAAAGTATAGTAGCGCTTGCGGGGGAGGGGGACAAGAAGGTGGTGGTGGGGGCGGTAATTGAAAGTGGTAAGTGTAATGGTCATCACACAGACACACGCGGATGCATAACAAAGACACTGATGGTAATAATGAGAGGTATGGGTGAGTTTGCCCTACCGTTCCACTTCTTGGCCATCTTGAAACAGTTGGCCGCCCGTACGTACAGCTCCACCGCCTCGTCCTGTCGTGAGCCGCCCCTACACGTGATGGACACAAATACAAACACATTATTATCATTACACGTATACAATGGTGCGATGGTGGCAGTGGTGATGATAATTAGTTGCCATAACAACCAACACCACCACCACTGGTGGCCACCAATCACTATCGGGTCTACCGGTGATCCCGTAATCGGTGGCCAATCGCCAGAAGTGGCGCAACACTTACCCGAGTAGACCGCCGAAGAAGCCCTGCGACGACTTGAGCCGCTTCTGGGCGTCGGCCAGATATTGGTTACCTTTCGCTTCGCTGTCGGCCATTATCTCATAACCACGTGTGCAGTGTTAGTGAAGATTACCACAACTCGTGAGTGAATTACTATCAGTGAAGTTAATGGCGAGTGAAAAACAGTCAATACAAGTGTTGTGTTGTGTTTACAAGTGATGGAGAAATGTCTCTCCCATTGAGTGTCCCTATGGCTGTACGCATGCGCTGTGTGTCTACGCTGTGCTGTCACAGCACTGCTGTGTGTGTTGTGTTGTGTTTGTGTGATTCACAACTTGTGATGTACTGTTGCTGATGGCCTGTTCGTAAACAACGTGCCGTTAATTTAATATTTAGATTCGTGAGCCCCCTCTGAGCCCCCTTCCCTAGCACACTGCGATAACTGTGCTAGTTGTATTAATTTAATGTTAGGTTTAGTAAATAATTAATTAACTCGATTAAATTATGCTAGTTTGTTTGTTTAAATGAACTGAATTTTATCCACTTATACTGATACTAATGTTTATCCACTTATATTAGTAGTTTATTTTTTAAATAAATTAATTTATGTATGTATTTGTAAACTAGTAAAATTAAAAATAAATTATTTAGTTTAATAAAATAAGTATTATTTAATACCAAGGTGATTCAGGTTAGTTGCGGGGATAAATTTAATTGAATTTAGTCATACAATTTGATATCGTTATAAGTGATAAGTTATCGATATATGTATATATTTCATGCGAACAATGCAACATGTTTAATCATTTATTAAATGAGCTTTTGTTTTTTATTTTATCATAACTAACATGATTATAAATCACAATCCATGATTAATGTATAAATTTTAATTATGTAGCTTATTTAAAAGTTATAAATGTAAAAATAAGTTTATATCTTGATGGAATTGGTACATTTGCACCATGTGCCCTCGTGTAAATATGTAGTTGATTTTGGACATGCTCAATAATAATGAGATAAACGAGCAAATTCTTTCTATCATAAATATAAGATTATAATTAAACTTTCTGCTATTTTATCACAATTAATATTCGTTTAGCAAAATAAAATAACTTTAGCATATTTAAAATAAATCATATCCAAACAAAATTACCTTTATAGCACTGAAATATTTCAATTAAATTGCATGCCTAACCTCATAAAGTAGTTCCCAAGATTTAAAGTGCATTACTATTTAAATATTGCACTCGTTTTAGTGCATAAATAGTCCGAATGTACAGTAATTATATTGACATATACTGTATGTACAGTCAGTCCAATGTATAATGAACACCGGCAAACTCAATTATGACTCATACTTTATGATTGTGGAGTTTTTCCTAAGGGCATATTTTACAAATAATAATATTTTAGATTTTATGGTGAGAGTCCTAAAACAATCGTAAATTATCATGGCAAAATTCATGGAAAAAATATTACAATTAAAACGTATAAAAATCACTAGAAAACCGGTTTCCAATCAATAGAGTCCTACTGTACTTAAAATACATGCATATATAGCAGTGCACTATACAGTGTGTTCACTATAATAATAATCGCGTGATTTTTTCATTCACCGGTGGGTCTGATGTGCTCATGTATTATGTCATACCATTTCCCATACCATACCATACAGACTGGGAGTGTGTGTGAGAGTGTGTCTGAGCGAGTGTTAGTGAGTCTGTGTTATATCTATGGATAAGTTTTTATTTTGTTTTATTCACTATTGAATGCGTGAACACAGACTTTGACTGACATACACACCAGTCCTCAACTGTCATTACTGTACACAAGTTGTGTTTTAAAAAGTTTGAGGTGTTTAATAATAAAAGTACATTATATTCACGTATAGTGTATTTTTTAAAAGTATTTTATACTTATAAATATTAAATTAATAGTTGTAATTAGTTTATAAAAATTTATACTGTTTTAATTTGTTTTTGCTATTTATTAACTAATATTTATCATTGCAATTAGTTTTGAATATTTTACACAATGTAAGTATTAAATCAAATTACCTTTATAGTATATGCATTATAATTGTATTCTTATTATGTTCATTTATATAACAAAAATAAATGTTTTATAAATTATAAGTTATAATAATACATAAAATATTGATTTTTGTAATTCTATTTATAATTTTATTATAATAAGTTTTATATAAATGCAAATCTATTGTAGTTTTTATATATTGAAAATTTAATGTCAATAAAAAATAAAAGGAAAATAAGTTTTAATTTCTTTTATTTTTATTATTATTTTTAAAATTCCATCGAATTTTCTGGAATATTATTTAAATACAGTCTGATCCCCGGTTTTGACATGTCATCGGTGCTGTAAAAAATATGTGTTAAAATCGAAATCTGTTAAAATCGAGTACATTAACAGTACTAATATGGCTCAGCGGTGCTAGCAAAAACACATGTCAAAATCGCGGTCTGTCAAAATCGCGGTCTGTCAAAATCGCGGTCTGTCAAAATCGCGAATGTCAAAACCGGGGTCAGACTGTATCTAATTAATATGCATAGCTGACGTTCTTTAGATGGTTTATTTCACCTGAATCAAAATAAAATTATTCTAGTTTGTTTGTCATTTATTACAACTGTTATAACAACTATTTTAATATTATAATTCTAGAAATTACAAATATTTTACCTTATATATATTTTTTAAATATTACCAAGAACATACAGTAAATAAAATAAACTAGGTCAATACGAAGTTTAAATTATAATTCACCTATGTGTGATTTACAAAATATCATTAGACTGTGACATAATTATCCAATTGCCCTTGGTTTATTAATTGTCTGAGCAATTAACCATGTACTTGATCAAATTAGATCATGTCTGCTTAATTAAAAATTAAGTTAAATTAAAAAGCTCAAATTAAAATTTTTTTATTAATATTAATTCTCAATTAAAAAACTAACACTTAATTAACTAAAACTTTTAATTGCATTGAATATGTATTTATTTGTGCATTGATTTGTGTTAACCTAAATTCACCCTTTTTTATTTATAAGATAATAAAATTATATTGTTGAATCAATTATCATATGTTATAACAACTTTGTAAAAACACACACATAATAAGCGACAAACAAAATTCATGGTAAAAATCTGTTTCGACATAACATTTCCCGTCAATAAAATTTTTTAAAACTAAAACTTTATGAATAGTGTAAAGATTTACTAATGAAAAAAAACTTTCCACATAATACTATATAATTATATGTCATTATTTAATTAAAAGTAAATTGTATTATAATTATAACAAATTAACACTTTTCTTACTAAAGCAAACACAATATAATTAAAAAACTTATACCAATATTGTAACATTGAAACTAAAAACCATTGTTTAATACAAATAAATTATTAGGAATAATGAAATGAAATAATAATTTCATAATGTTTACCATGTAAATCAAATAATTAATTCACCTTATGTATTTTAACTATTCATTCAGGGCCGAGGCAGACATAGCGCTGATAGGACTGGCCGTTATGGGCCAGAATCTCATACTTAATATGGCTGATAATGGATTCACGGTAACAATCTAGCTACTTATTTTTAAAAAAAACATTCACAATACTAATTAAAATCACAATTAATAATTCACCAAGGTGTGTGCCTACAATCGTACCACCGAAAAGGTTGACCAATTCCTGGCCAACGAAGCTAAGGGCAAATCAGTGGTCGGCGCGCATAGCATAGCCGAAATGGTGGGCAAACTAAAATCACCCAGGCGCATTATACTACTAGTTAAAGCCGGGTCAGCTGTAGATGATTTCATTGGGCAATTGGTGCCCCATTTGGACCCGGGTGATATTATCATCGATGGCGGTAACTCGGAGTACACGGACACACAGCGCCGGTGCGATGAGCTCCAGGCTAAGGGCCTGTTGTTTGTCGGGTCGGGTGTGAGTGGCGGTGAAGAAGGCGCCCGATTTGGGCCGTCACTGATGCCCGGCGGCCATCCCGAGGCCTGGTATGTGTATAAACAAGAATTGAAAGCACTTCTACTCTTTAAACACAATTCGGGTAATGCGAGTAGAATATATTTAACCCATAAACTTAGCGTTAGTCCCATAGAGTTAACGCATAAAATTTACTGTGATAAACTCTAAATATGGAGAATAGTTAAATTTGAGCTATAATCGCGATAATGATCATCATTATTTTAAAATGAAAGCGATTGATTAACTAAATTGTAGTTTAGTTTATAAATAAAATTTTTAATAATTATTTTAATTAGTAAATTGGTGAAAAATGCATTACTTTTATTCTACAGTATATTTTTAGACCAATTTACCTTATTTAGACGGTATAAATGTTGAAGTATAATACAAAACCAATCAATTCCAGGCCACACATCAAGGACATATTTCAGACCATAGCGGCCAAGGCTGATGGCGAGCCCTGTTGCGATTGGGTGGGCGACGGCGGTGCCGGCCATTACGTCAAAATGGTTCACAACGGCATAGAGTACGGCGACATGCAGTTGATCTGCGAGGCCTACCACCTGCTCCGGGACACACTGGGCCTCACTCACGATGAAATGGCCGACATCTTTGTCGACTGGAACCGATCCGAATTGGACTCATTCCTCATCGAAATCACTGCCGATATATTGCGGTATAAGGACTCGGATGGCGAACCACTGGTCACTAAAATCCGGGACTCAGCCGGACAGGTATTGCGCCCACACCTCCTATTAGACATATACACTAATCAAACTTTATTATTAATTTTTATTTTGATTATTTACACATATAATACTCACTAGAAAGGGACGGGCAAATGGACAGCCATAGCGGCCCTGGACTATGGCGTACCCGTCACACTGATTGGTGAGTCAGTGTTTGCCCGATGCCTGTCCTCGTTGAAAGACGAGAGGGTCAGCGCATCGCAAGTGCTCGCGGGCCCGGCGGTAGAGAAGTTTACGGGCGATCGTCGGCAGTTTATCGACGATATACGTAAAGTATGCGCACATCACTCAAAACAACAATATATTTTAATTTAATCAATGTAATATAATAATTTTGTGTGCAGGCACTATACGCGTCAAAAATCGTATCGTACGCCCAGGGCTTTATGCTGCTCCGGGAAGCGGCCCAACAGTTCTCGTGGCACCTGAACTACGGGGCCATAGCGTTGATGTGGAGGGGAGGGTGTATTATACGGTCGGCCTTTTTGGGCAACATTAAGCAGGCGTTCACCAGTCAGCCCGAGTTGGCTAACCTACTGGTCGACCGCTATTTCGCCGACGAAGTGCATAAGTGTCAGGACGGCTGGCGCCGTACTGTGGCCGGCGCTGCCCTACGCGGTGTACCCACACCTTGTTTCGCTACGGCGTTGGCATTTTTTGATGGGTACAGGTCGCCGGTATTGCCCGCTAATTTGATCCAGGCCCAACGCGATTATTTTGGCGCCCATACCTACGAGCGGCTAGATGAGCCTGGTAAATGGGTGCACACTAATTGGACTGGTAAGGGCGGTAATGTGTCGGCCAGTAGTTATAACGCTTAATATTGTATGCGTTATAATATCAATAGGTGTCTATAGGGGTGGGGTTTTGGGCTAAATTATAGTGTTGTTTATATTGAATTATGATGGTTTTGTAACGTAGAATTTAACTGTTTTAATAGTCGTGTAATTATTAATGTTGTATTTTAATGATGGTCAATATTAAATATACTATTAAAATCTAGTTTAATTAATATATTTTGTTTACGCAAATGAGTTTTGCAATTGTAATCTACATTTGTTTTTTACTTTAATAAAACTTTAATGCAAAATATTATGAATATGATTAATTACACATGATCATTAATATGAGACAACAGTAACGAATAATATACTCGCATGAAATTATATATTTGAACATTATATTCAAATACTTTGAATACGATATAAGTTTCTACAAATCAATTATTTATTTTATGATTTATTAATTATTGCGTAAAATAGACTTCTTTCTATTGTTAAAATATATTATGATTTTTATTTACTATATTTATTAAACAAAATGTATTCATTGAATAAAATTGCAATTTTAGAACTCATTATAAGTAAGAACTGTGTTTAATTAATGAATTAATGTTTACATTGAAATGAATATCAATTTTAGCGTTAAGTGCATGTATTAATGGAAGTCACGTGAGAATCCATTTCTATGAGAATATAACGACTACCGGGTGTGGAGTCGGGAGGAAAGGGATTCTAATGAACAACACGTGCTTCACATACCATACATCTAGTGATACAATGTTTGCGGGCATTCAAAACGGACGGGTAGTACAGAGGGGAGAGACGCCGTGGACTGTATATATCACCGATAGTTTAGGAAGGTCAGTTATATTAAAAATTTAATAACACATAGAACAGTATACTGTATGTGATAATTTATCACATACAGTATACTGTTTATCACTGATAAATATATTGCAGTTTTAGTGGTGTAATTCTGAACGAGCGATGGATATTAACGTGTGCTCACGGATTATAGTATGTATTACAGTGCAACTTTTCTTGGGAGAACTTCTCTTAAGGTAACACCTCCTTTAGAGGAACGGATTTGAAATATATTTTGAAATTTCTATATCTATAACAGAACCTCTCTTTGAGGAACCCTTCCTATAGGGAACACTTTTGCCGTGCAACTGGCCGTTCCTTATGGAGAAGTTGCACTGTATTTATAAAATACACAGAACACGTTTTACTATACCGGTTAATCTACTGTATACAGTGCAACCTCTCCATAGGGAACGGGCAGATGTACAGCCAAAATGTTTCTTATATGGAGGTTTAGTTATAGGTATACAAAATCCAAAATATATTTCAAATCCGTTTCTCTAAAGGAGGTGTTCCCCTAAGAGTAGTTCCCCCAAGAGAGGTTGCACAGTATTTAAGTATATTATTAACCATATTTCAATATAATAATTAATTTAAATTTCAGTTGCGGTCCAAACTGTGCCGCCACTAATATTCGCGTATATCCGGGGCTAACAAACAAAACGGTTACAAACGAGCCGTACTATACTAGCGGCCAGTATTTCGTTCATCCCGAGTACGAGCGCACTCAACACCGGCCCTGGGATTTGGGTCTAATCCGACTCAACACCGCTATACCATTGGACGGCACGTCGGGTAAGACTGGGATTAACTCGATTTGTTTACCCCAACAAATGGCGCTCAACGCGAATGAAGAGTACGCGCTATTAAACGGTTTTGGCCACGAGAACGAGAACTGGACGGGTGCGGGAATTCAACGCTTGGGTTGGACTAAAATTTTGAAAGCCTATTCAGATCCCAATGATACCATGCAGTCCAATTTTGCCATGTATTTTAAACGCGTTCCATTTCCGTCGGGAACCGCCACTTGCAAAGTATGTCACAAATTTTATATTGGAGTTTATTAAATTTCTCCTACCCTCCCCCCCCCATCCGTTGCGATCTCAATTTTGTATCTAAATACCTAAACACATAGATTTTGTAAAACAAGTTTTTACGTTAAAACATACATGTAACACATACATGTTATATAAAACATTGAACAAATATTTATAAATTTTTATAGTTAATTAAGTTTAAATGTTATAAAAACGCATTTATTGTATACTGAGAGTTAACTGTACTTCAAAATAAAGCGTGTATTTCAGGCAATTCCTAAGTACTTAAAATGCCATTCTCGGTATATAATTATATATTTTCTTTAAATGTGCACTAGGGCGATTCTGGTTCACCAATAATACAGTTCGTTAACGGTGTGGCTGTACTAATCGGTGTAGACGCGGCCGGAATGACAAAACATGGTAATCCGTGTCTGCCATACATTGAACAGTACGAGGAAACCGCTGTTCGGGTCTCGTATCACATCCAATGGATTATCGATAATATAAATAACAATATTTAATTTTGCTTATCTTATAAACCACATTATTCATATCTGAATTGTGGTTAAAAAAAATATTTAACGTGTAATAAGCAATGATAATTATTTTTGTTTATTGTAAACAATTTATTTACTATGATAATTTAACAAATATCATAATTTTCTAATTAATTTTTTTCAAATGTTTTCTAACGAGCAAACGGTATGAGCTTGTCGACTTATATCTTAATAAAAAGCCACTAATCATGTAGTTTAAGCCAAATAAAAAATATAAATTAAATATCTCGGGCTGATAGCCATAAACGCCCGAAATATGGCCATTTTTGTGATCGCGCCCATACAGCGTATAGCAATGCAGTACTGGTGATTGGCCCAAGCATTGTGTGAAACACCGTTTTTCAATGCTATACGCCGTATACGCGGAATCACTAAAATTGCCATATCTCGGTCGTTTATGGCTATCAGCCCGAGATATTCAATTTATATTTTTTATTTGGCCTGAACTACATGATTAGTGGCTTTTTATTAAAATATCGGTCGACAAGCTCATACCGTTCGCTCGTAAGTAGAGTACCACCGGTATAGTCATGATAGGTAGTGTTGGTCGCACATTACTTGCAAATTGGTAATACTAGTATTAATAATATAAAGTAGGAATGCTCTATGTTCGATTTAAGTTTATTTTTACTATGTAAACTTGCATGAGTTTACATTGAATCATAGGTTTTTTGGGCATTCCTAATATAAAGTAAGTTTGTTAAACAATAAAAATAAACTTATAATTAACTACTTAATTAGTTGATTATGATTATTCTTTTAAAATAATTTGCAATTAACACTACCTATCATGACTATACCGGTGGTACTCTACTAAGAAAAATTTGCGCTCACATATTTGTCACTCTGTATATTAATATACAGCTTTAAAAAAGTAAAATGCTCTAAAATTGTACATATCTCCTAGCTAGGGTGGCCAACTCAAAAATGTTCAATAGTGGACAATTGCAATATTGTTGCTCTAAAATAGTGGACAAATAGTGGACATATTTTTTGCTCTATTTTTAGGTCAATCTTAGCTTCCACAACTGGTTGATAAATATATATATTTATAAACAACGATATATTTCAATATGTACACTAATATGTGAACATTATTAGTACCTACTAATAATAAATTATTTCATTTTTAATAAGAAAATAACAATATTTAATAATAATTTTCGTTGTTTTTATCAAAATTCTTTTAAATTTCTTAAAATCGAATATTGGGTAATTCAATGTCCACTATTTGGTCTTAATTCTTAGTGGACAGAAACCCAAAATAGTGGACTGTCCACTCAAATAGTGGACAGTTGGCCAGCCTACTCCTAGCTCATTGGTTAGAATTAAAATAAATAA
>CAJPIZ010004180.1:0-10597 GCA_905368565.1 Medioppia subpectinata
AACATAGTGGATTTACGGACTAATCAAGGTCTCTAAGTTTGAACATACGTTTGCATGTGTTATAAATTATAACACATGCAAACGTATGTTCAAACTTAGAGACCTTGATTAGTCCGTAAATCCACTATGTTAGTTAAATTGTAAAATAATATAGTAACAAGTAAAAGTGTAATGAATGCAACAATTGTAAAACCTAGATAAACGCCACGATAATTTAACCATCATATGATTATAACTTATGATTCATAAGTTACCTCCTACAATCAAAAACATTTACCAACATACAGTACATCTATATAACTAGCACAAACATATAGCGAGGTTATGGACTTAAAATTAGGCTATTTTGTTTTTAAAAAATAATCAACTATTGAATTATGCTCAATCATACTATAGCGGAAAATAAATAGCAAATGTTTCCAAATAGAGTGAATATGTAAGTTTTATAAATTAAATCTACACGGTAAACAAAAATTACAAACATTTCTAGCGTTACGTATGTGTTGTTATAATGTAATAACATGTAGTTATTAAATAAAAAAAGGTTAGCGCACTGGCAGGCAATGGCAATGCCATGTGAGCACTGGCTATACTGTACAGTGTGTAGCTTATACTGCATATAATACCCAACATCACCACCACTACTATTACACAGTCAGTTAGTATTAGTGCACAGTTATGTTTGGTCTGTTTAGTTGTGTAGACACAAGCATACAATACAGTGTTGTCTATATGTTGTTGAATGTTGAATAGTGTGTGTATTCGCTGTGTACAATAAAAAAGTTACATACATCAAACATAATTGATATTACATTGTGTTTTTTATTTTATTATATAGTGAACACGTTATATATAATTGATTTATAGCATCTATCTCTCTCTGGGAGTTCAACGGATACGGTAAATAATATATTGTGTTTACTTATAAAGGGATGTTATATAATAACCAGAATATTCTCAGTTTACAGAATATTCTGTATTTTTGGGATCAGGCAATCGATTGACGAATAATTGTAAGCATTTTATATATGTTTGTATATTATTTTTCTAGATGTATTATTTAATTAATTAAATTTGTGTTTAATTTATGGTGTTTTAACTTAATTAACTTACACGTGTATTACCTATTACACGTGTAACCAAATACATTGTAATATTATAACATTATGAATTTACCAAGTTTAATGTTTGCAACTTTTTTGTAATATTGCTTGTAATATTTACAACTTTGATATAATCAACCTAGGTTTAATTCTAAATACCCCGGACAGGTGACCCATGTCTATTGTTCGTGGTAATAAACATGTAACTTTATGACACTAACCGACCAACATGCTTCTACCTGACCTAATTAAACTCAATTATTCAAGCTACCCAAATATTTATCAAACATAATTGGTGTATGTAATTATTACATAGATATATCATACCATTAAGTAGTGTTACATACGGTATGCTTAAAAATATTTGCCAACCTCATTAATTTACACATTGGATTACATGTACGCTATAGCGTGTGATCACTGGATATACATTATGTGATAAAAACATATAGAATTACATTATATTTAATAAGTTTATTTATTATTTGATATAAATTAGTCCATATTTTTATTAGATTATGGTATGATTTACAGCCAAACTAGCAAGTATCGGTTATACAGCAAATTATTTATCAAATAATGTAATCATTATAGAATTTATTTACATAATATTAGCATACTAAACATGGTTGCATTCTAATAAATGTATATTTATTATCCATAGTTCCAACATGAGCCTATTTAATTTACTGTATACAATTCTATTACATTTATATTGCATTTTACTATACACTTGTTATTTCCAATTAATACCTAATGTGCAACATATAACATACGTGGCTAATTAATATCTATTACAACTTGCCTATTTTGTTAATTAAATGTGTACAGTATGACCATTGCGTAATATAACGTCTGGTATTTCCTGTTCCAGTTTCCTGTAATACATACTGTAGTTATACTTTATATTATAGACATTCATAAAAATAGATTATTAGTATAAGCAATATACAACATACAGTATATAATAAGTGTTATACTAATAAAACATTAGGATAATAATAATAACAACTATTATACAGTATATACATGTATATTAAATACATTATTACATAATGATTTGTATTATGTATGGACAACGGCAGGTCCAGGGTGGTTTTATTGTTATGTAATTTATACTCTAGTTGTGTCTTACTCATATAAAGTGTAATATAGTATAATGTATATTTTTACAATGAGGGGTTTTTAATGAAAACTACTACGATTGTTGCAAAATAAATGATTTTCATTTGGTTAGGTTTGCCGTATTTTTTTCATTGTTTCTATGTATCGTAAATTATTAAATTATATATTAAATTAAAGCTTAATAAACGCTGTTTAAAACAATGTATTACACAAGATACCCCTTAATTAATCTACTATTTAATTTTTGTAAATTGTATATAAATTAAGTTATATAAGTTAAAAAAGAAATTAAGGCTTAATTTTGACCACAATTTAACCAAATCCTACCTAATTCAACATGAATACAATCAGCATAATTATTAGATTTTATTTTACTGTTAGTCATTCGTTTAGACGTTAAAAATCGGCATTAAATTAGTAAATAACTTGCAAATCAATTAAACGCTCGATACTTTTTAATATTAAAAATTATGTTCAATGGAGTTTTAACACATGACAGCTACACCTTATATTTCAAAATCAGGACCGGTCGTGTTTGATTTAGTCCAGCGGCCAATTGAAATCATATTGTTTTAAAATAACTTTTGTATTTTAATATATAGATATATTCAATAAAATTGTATAATTATTTTTGTCTAAAATAATATTTAGAAAAAAGTTATATAACTTTTTAAGAATTCACTTATTTTGCAACAATCGTACAGTATTATATTTATAAAAACATATAAAAATTACAAAAATACAGATGACCATAATTAGTGCAAAGATTATAGTGAATAATAATTTACAAATTATCAAGGTAATACAATAACCACTCAAGTTATAAAATGTTTGAGCCCACTCATATTTTATATAGTAAAGAAATATAATAAAAATATTATGCATAAATAATTTCGCAGAATTATGAGGTTAATATTCTATTTAACTAAGTAGATTTATTTTTATGTAATTTATCTAAGTATTATGTAAATGTTGGTACATTAAGTTAGTGCAAACTATTGATAATATCTGTTAATGAGTGAGTGAGTGAGTGAGAGAGAGAGAGAGAGAGAGAGAATGCATAACATGATAAAATCAGTAGTTTAATTTCGACATAAACTTGTTATGGCTTAAAATATAAATTAGGTTTTACTACATTTAGTACATTTTGCCACATTTCCTTTTCTTAACTTAATGAGGAATACCAAAAATATTTGGCCATGTTAATTCTATGGGTCAATGTTATTTTAATCGATACCAAAATTCGTGTGCCTCTTTTACATTAGACTATTACGTAAAATGATTAAATCTAGATAATTATAATGACGTATAAATAATTAATATGTATCTATTGAAGTTAGGTTGATGTATGGCTAACGTCTAGATTTATTTATAATAATTTAAAAACACATTTCGTATTTCCAAATTGCTTAATTTAAACGATAGCTTATTTCACCATATTTACAATGACAAATCAAATATTATTTGTCCATGTTGTATGACATGGCAAACGATTGTTATTTAAATGGTAAATATCATTATTCTACTCACAATAAGATTTTGAATGGGATAGTGACTTATCAAGATCGTTTAATTAAAAATTATTTGTTTAATTAATACAAGTTGGCAGAAATTTATTTGATGCATCTAGGTAAAATTATATTATTAGTATTTTTAAATTCACATATACCGAATAGGTTTAATGACATTAATAATAATTGAGATCTGATTATTTTAATTGGTTTAAAAATCGTCAGGGTATGGGTATATATTGATGAATTATGCAACATTTATCTGTTTCAATCTTGATCAAAACGTTTTATGGTATTTTTTTATAAAACGTGCTTACGCAATTAAGAAATAGTACATTGAGTGCACTATTGAGTGGTTTATTAAATTAATTATTTTGTACAAACCAGTTGTTTCAAATAAAAAAGACAAATAATTTAGCCGGTCCCAAGGTACTATGCTCGATTATTTGGCTTGGTTATAAATTAATAATTTTTCATCGATGTCATTTGCCACGACTACAAATTTACATTACATTTACATAGATGTGTACTCATTATCATTGACTATATGCGTGGCAAATGTACTCACAATAACTGTGCTTAATTCATTTCATATAGTTAGTTTTTGTATTATTTAACATAGCGCATTAAATATAATTGGCGTTTCCTAAACTAGTTATACTAGTGGTACGATTGTTTTAAACATGTAATTTTAATTTTATATCAGTGCAGTACAGTGTGTGTAGATACACTGTACTAATAAATGAGCATATGCGTTTATGAGTGTACTTTATTTTATATAATACTGTACTATTGCGCGATAGTGCATATGTGTCTGTGAGTTTAAGCATGTTGCATTGGTTATAACATTATCGCCGATGTGCATGCTTTATTATTTGCCCTCATATAATTTAGTATCAATTTTTCCATCTATTTAATTGTTTATTAAGTAATTATTATTTTATTAATATTGTGTGCATTCATTGTACGGAACGGAAACCCATTATTGTTATTAATAACAACAATCATTATTATTAATATCGTTTTATTTTATCATGATTGATTGTATATATAAATAATTTTACCATCTATATAACTTTTGCAGCGCCCCTAACCGTGCATAACCATCCGCGCATACAATACACATACGTGTATTAACATTGTAATAACCATCATATAATAATATCGATTTTTTGTATCACGTTGATAAGACTGAGAGAGTTCACCTATGCTGTTGTGGTTGTTATATAATATGGTTATATAATAACATTATACAGGATACTGTGTACAATTGACAGACTCTCTCATTCAGTTGCCGACCGGTGCGACGAGTGGTAATACATGTGTGTAAAAAGTGAATAGGTTTGCGAAAATTTTGATGCCCCTGTTTCGCGATATTGGGAAATATTTGTGTTTTAATATTTGTTGTTAACAACGGGACAGACAGTCAAACAACGCTAAATTAAATTAACATTTTTAATAATATTAATAATAATAAATGTTTTATTAATTTTGCAACAAAAAGAACAATTTATCATAAAAAACAGTGACATTTATTTAATTGTTTATCGATTTGTTTACTATACTTGTATATATAAATTAAATTTTTATATATTCAGTGTATGACATATAAAAGGATATTTTATTTTACATATTATAAAGAACTTTAATCGTTATAAAACCAGTTTAAACCAATCATCGATCGACGCGTGTATATCACCGATTGTAATAAATATTAAATTACATAAAATAATTAAAATATAATATAAATTTAATTTAAAAATGTCATTAATCTGTACGACAAGTAGTGCTGGCAGTAGTATTGCCAGTAATAGTGGCGATAGTAATATAACTAATAATAATAATATTTTAACTAATAATAATAATAATAATAACCAAGCTCAAAAAACGTCTATTATGGATAAAGACCAAACTAAAGGTAATTTTTACATTTATAAATTATAATTATTGCTTGTATATAAAGTTTTTGTTTATGATTTTACTATGATTAGATTTAATTGCGGTTAATAATTGCATTGTAATTACCTATATAATTAAGCATGATTATTACCATTATTGCAATATAAGCAATTTAGATTTATCTTATTTTAATTGTATTAATTATAATTATATTATTATGTGCATTTGACCATGGTATGTTTAATGCAAAAAAAGAGAATCGATTAATGTAGAAAATATAATAAATAATTATATTTATAAACTAAATTGCAAAGTTCAATTCACTTTTGATCGTTTAATTAGTTTATTAACTGCCATTAAATGTAATTATAATGTTGTTTGTCCGCAATAACACTAATTATAACTATAATTATTGCTAATTAAAAGTTTGTTTTTGTAAAATAAAACTACAAGTTAAATATATTTATAAATTTGATAATAAATACAATGTTCATAACAATTATTAATGTTATTTTATAAATTATAATTATAATTATAATGTCCTACATTAAATATACAGTAATGGAAAAATTTTACCAATATGCATATTATGCTGGTTTTTAAATTAAATATTTCAAAACAATTTTTGCATTAATAATGTAAAAGTATAATTAATTTATTACTCTCTCTCTCTTTTCTTTCTTTCTTTCTTTCTCTCTCTCTCGCAGTTACCATAGACTATACAGTATATAATTAATGATTGTTTTACCATAAGCTTATTAATCATTAAATATAGTTAGTATTATATTGCATTAAAGTATACGATGGTGATAACAAATGGCAACATATTTATCTAATCTAGTTATTAAACATAGTGCACACATCTATATTTATATAAGGGTACTTATAATAAGTTACATATAATTTATATAGGTTATCATCATTAAAATTTATAATGAATTGAATCCAATAATAAAATAATTTTTATTTATTATATATTTTTATCATATTATATGTTGTAAAACGAAAACATATTTTCGACTTAAAAGTAATATTATTTTCTAAATAGTCAATAATGGTATTAATATACATGTAACTTAAAATTTTATTAATAATTTAATGTCTTATAGATATTAAATTGAATACAACATTCCTTATCATTAACACAATTATTTGCATATAATTTAAGTATAAATACTATTTATTAGACGAGACAATTGGCTATTAGTATAATTAACCTAATAATTAATTAGGTTAACATGTTTATCATGTTAACATGGCTAACATGTTATCAACATGTTTATGATCAAATGTTTATAAAAACAGCCTTGGTGCTATATTTTAAGCTAATATTCATTTTGTTAATAGAATCGCCAATATTAACATAGCTTATTTGCTGATTATTGTCTGCCCTTGTAAGACTATATTTAGCATAATTAATTTATTTTATCATAATCTAGCCATCGATTAGAATTGTTTAAATTTACTTTACATATACAATATAAATGATCATAATAATTTTGCATAAATCCTTGAAAGTTTAGCATTTTATTTTTGATTAATGCACAATCATCGTAAAATGGGAATTTATAATGTTTTAATACACTTATAGTATATATAATTTAATAATATATTTATATTATAATTATTGATTATCATTGTTAAAACATCATTTGGCAATCGATAGTTGCATGATATGGCCAACTGACTCATCGAGTTTAATTCAAATATTGTTGTTAAATTAAATTTACACAACTGAACTAGCTGAATATTATTTGCTAAACCTGTGTTTAATTATACTTTGTTTACAATATAAATTATAAGCTATATCATTTTATTTCAAGTAAATTTAATAGATTTAATTACAATTTCTATACAAAAAAATTAACCATATATTTTGATACATTCTACTCCCGATTATAGTGAGCAAACTATTCAGGCCGTGGGTAACGTGCCGGTGCGTCGACTGTAATATGACCATCGATTCGGACCGATTGGCTACCATCATGAAAATGGCGTTAAGCGATAAACCAAACAATAATAATAATAAAAGCAATAATAATAATCGGGAAATTGTCGGTGAATTTAGCGGCGGTTATCAGTCGACACATTCCGGCGCCAAACGGAAAGCCAGTCGACCAGTGGTTGGCAATGTTGTGAGCCGTAAGAAAAAGGTTAAGTTTGTCCGCAAACATAGTCTGGAGGACTCGAGTGACTGTCACTCCCATATGTCTGACGCGACAATTGTCTACTAGACTATTGCCCGCCGAGTTTGTTATCGTATGGAATATTTTTGTGTTTTTATATCTAAAGTTGTCTGTATTGTTATATTTATAAAAGTCCCTATTAACTTATCATGATTACTAATCATCCTGGTTTATTTGGACAATAATTAATTTACGTTATGTTGGTGTCTGTCTAGCTATTAAATTATATGTTATATTATATATTAATGTTTTTATACCGATTTCTAATCATATCTACCAAATGGTTGTTACTATTCATGTATATAAAAATATTGTTATATATTATTATATATAAAATTATAAACATATTTATTAATATAATTAATTTACTTTTCTCCATAACAATGTATATGTGTTTTTTAATTTTTAACATTTATACTAGCATTAGTTTATCACGTGCAATAAAAGTGGCAGAATTTGTTTTTATGTACTAACTTATTGTAATTAATTAATATCATTAATAAAATAAATTATTGTGTTTTTTTAAATAATAAAATTAATGTTTAATACTTTGAAGCTACAACACTTGCAATAAATAAAATTTTCAAATATAACTGTGTACGATTTAATTATTGGTAACCGGTTTATAATTTAGTTTTATCTGAATTTTATTTTTAATTTTAATAGGTATTTTAATTGAGTTTTAAATTAACTGTTATATGCAAATTACCTATTTAATTCAAATTTAATTATATAAATTTATTGAGGCCAACTAATAGCAAAAATTTAATTGCAAAGGTACTACATTAATAATAATGTAACATTATCATAATGACAATTTAACTTTTTTTGTAATAAGGTTACTTTGCCATAAATTACGTGTATTGAAATACAGGGCATAGAATTATGTACCCACAATGTTGCCAGTGTTTAACATGGACAAATCAATAGCGAGTTTGATATAATTTTGCATGTTGAATGAAAAATCATGTTTGTAAATCGGAAATTGACGGATTTATAAATATACGTGTATTTGATTTGAAAAATGCATAATTTAATATGCGTGTAAATATGTGATAATGATGGTTAGGCTAAATAAATCAAACGATATAGTAAATTCTTATTACCAGATATTGTATTATTTAAACAGTTAAGCTAAACTTGATTTTACTAAAATCTCTCTTTCTCTCTTAATATTAAAATATTACATAAATGTAATATGCAACTTTATATTCATGCCATTTGTCGTCAAGGATACCCAGAGTAATATTGTGTGCAAATCTCTTAAATGTCATAGTGTCATATATAGTTTTCTTATGATTTATTGGCATAGATCTTTTGATAAATTATAAATTAACGTCATATATAGCCACGTGTAAATGCAAACATGTACAATATATTTTATTCTACCAAACTGGAATATTTTAATGCGGTTTTGTAATAAAATATTCTAGTTTTAGTACTTTCTATAATAATTATTTTAATCTAGATTTGTACCAGGTACTTATGCTTTATCATGTCTGAACTTATATATATAATAGAGTACAATGATTCATAAAGATCCGGGTACCTTTAAGGTATGGGATCTTGATTAACCAGATTAAAATACTTGGCAAAGCTCTAAATTATGACATGTACATGTAACTTTAGTTTTAAAACTTTTACAAGGTTGTCTATAATATTTAATTTATGATTTTGAGTTAAATGTTTGAAATAGGTTTATAAGTACTCATTAATTAATGACGCATGCTGGTGACATTAAACAATTATTTATTACCAAGGTTACACCATTTTCCAAAATATAGCGCATTCATCTCGACCAATATGAAAATAATTCCATGTACTGTATAGACATTTATTAGTTAATTTTATTAGTTTTGATTAAGTTGATGTACATAAAAAATATTAGTCAAAGTTTGGATTAAGTCCATATAAACTCGTTTAAATTTTTAAAATTCTGTATTTATAACATTCAACATTATAAATAATTATGATCAAATAGAGTATAAAGTTTATTTTCAATTTATTTGTTACATCGTTAAGTTTTTGGAAAATTTTGCAATGTCAATTATTATCTATGTTGTTTTATGAGCAAATTTTATAACATTAAACTAATACAATTATATTTTTATGAATTTAGTATACGTAGACACGAGAACAGTGCAATACCAAGGTTAAATTTTACTATGAACTAGTGTTACCAACTGTTAAACATCAAATCTAAAAGATATTATAGTATAATGAATATGTTTGTAAATTAGTAAGGTCGATACTTATATTAATGGACAGTATGATGTATTAATATATAAGCGCTAAACTTAAAACTTTTAATAAAATTATATAAATTAATGTAATTAATTTTAACCATTGTACATGTCCATTTGCAATATTTTATTGCCTAGATACTATCAATAATGTATTTTAAATGGCCAGTATTATTAAAATTACTATATGTTGTGAGATATTGCCATCCACCCCTCTAAATACTATATAAATTATTTGTATTATGTTTAATAAGCATATTTCACAATATTAAATATTATTTAATAGTAATAATGATATATTGTTTACGCACTAGATTTAATAAAATATGTTTTATTTAAAAAGTGCATTAGTACTATTAAATAAGTAATGCAATCGTACTCATATCATTATTATGCCCTTACAAGCAATAGTTGGCCACTTAAGTTGCGATATCGGTATTTAATACCACTCATCGTGTAGTTTAGATCAAATAAAATAATTTAACGCTAATATCTCGGGCTGATAGCCCAATGGGCGCCTCTGGCAGGGG
>CAJPIZ010004182.1:0-10596 GCA_905368565.1 Medioppia subpectinata
TTTTTAAGTAACTTTTATAGTGACTTTAAGACTGGTTTTTGTCACCTAGAAGTCAATGCTTTAAATATTATAGTTAACTTAATAGATTACAAATAAATAATTAACTTTTTATATTAATTACAGTAGATAAAATTATATAGGTTTACTTATAATTTGCAATTTATTTTAATTATTGTATTTATAAATACCAAATTATAATTGTTTATTTGTTGTAATAGATTTTTTCAAAAAAATAAATATATCATTAATTTACATTTAGTAAATAATTAATAGTCAATGATCATGTATGGTTTAAAATTATTTCCTTATAAGCCTACCGTCCATTTAAGTAATTTTTACATAATATAAATAAGTAATTTAAATACAACAAATATGATTTACAGTTATTAAATTATTTACTATATAAAGCATATTAGTTAATTAATCAAATATATTAGTTTAAAATTATTGTTAAATTCATTATTTTAAAAGCTATTAAAGCTATTTTAATAATTTTTAGTATTTTAAAATTGTCTTTTAAATACTGTTTATATTTAATTATTTTTTTCTAAATAATTTTAAATTTATAAATTAGTTGATTGCTGTTTATATCTATGTAGGCGATTGTTTGTTTAACCATTTAAAAACTATTATGGTAGATTGCTTTTGGTTATGTTAGTGATCTTAGATTAGATTTATTATTATTACCCTGGAGATATACACGGGCCAGGTAATGATATTTTATACAACGAAACAACAATTATAAAATATTAAATTAATATCATATTTCAAAATAATCATACTTTATTGCATTTATAATTTATCAATTTGAATTATAATTTTACTAAACATTATACATTTATTAATTAAATGTACCAGTTAAGGTAGTTTTTATTAGTAAATTGCAAAAATGAACCATATTTAATTATTTAAGCCCATTATTAATAGCGTTAAGCAATGGAAACTTTCCTTTGCCACACAAGCCGTTAAAATCGTCGGTCTCTATGGCCCACACCATAGCGCCTCCCAAGCCGTTGCTTTTGATGAAATCCACTTTGGCCATGATACTTTGCTCGTTATCATAGCCAACCCATTCTGTGCCCATCACAGCGTACGTAGCCTTTCGCTGGTCGTCCCAATGCACCGACCATTTGCTTTGATTTTCACAAATCTATATAATTTATATGAATAAAAATACCTACATTAAATTTACCATTATAATGACCTTGTATTACTTTATTGCAAATGATTTATAAAATTACCTCGTTATAACCAATAAAGCCACTTGATTTAGTGTATGGTCCGGCACTGCCACCGCCATTGGCCGGTGCGTTAATCCCATTATTTTGAGGCGATTGCAACTTAAATGTACGGCCATAAAACGGTATGCCTACAATCTAATAGATTATTTAATTATTAGCTAGATTATTAATTTAGAAGCAAGGTTTAATTTACCAGCTTTTTGGGCTCAGCACCTAATTTGAGCCAGTAGTCGACGGCGGACTCCACGGTTAGCATTTTATCTTGCTCATTATCACCAGGACCGGAATGTAAGGCTGCGTGATGACCTAGTACATGCATTTTAATTATTATAAAATATGATGCACTATATTCAATTATATCCAGATAATTTTACTTAAATTAAAAAGGTAAAATAGTAAACATAAATATTTACAAATATGAATTAAACTAGTTTATACCGGTCTTCTGTTCCCAACTGCCGTGCAAGTCATAAGTCATTAGATTAATAAAATCTAGATATTTATTCATTTCGGGCACATTATAACCCCTGTCTATTATTGACCGGCCGGCGCCCACCGCAGCCGTAAGTAGATAACCATGCGGTTTGAACGCTACGTTCAACTCCCGTAATAAATCCACAAATGCCTGTTTGTCGGCCTCATTGCCGGGTTGACGGTCCCCATCACCGCGTGCTGACTGACCCGGGTATTCCCTGAATAATTGACCAGTTTTATTATATTTTTTAATAAACATGGTAAATATATTGATGTATACCAGTCCAGGTCAAGTCCGTTGAAGCCGTGTTGTCCGATAAACTTGACCACAGAGTCGATGAAGGTTTTTCGATGCCCGGCGTTGTTGGCCATCGCCGAGTACTTGTCCGACCCCTCACCCCAACCCCCGATAGCCACCAGTGTTTTCAATTTGGGATTCTTTTGTCGTAAATTGTTAAAATGTTTATACATACCTATTGTATGTTAATTAACAACATTAATTTATATAATTAATTTATGATTATAGCTAAAAATAATAATTATAGTTAATTGCTCGTTTATATTATATAATTACACAGGTTTGTATAAAATTTACTGTGAATAATTTAAACTCGAATTTAATTAATCATACAAAAATACATAATTATTGTTTTAGTAAACCAACAAGTGTTACAAACACCATTAAATACTTTCTCTAATACATTATAAATAATGTTTTAATTATTAAATATAAACAGTACAGTTTATAGATAGATCTGTACAAACCTTTATCAACATCTAGGTATGGATCAAACGCTGCGATTGTGTTTTGGTCGCTAAGTTTAGTAAACGCATAGATCATATGAGTGCAAATGCTGGCATCAAAATTTGCCTCGGTGAACTGAAAATAGTTATAGTTATTAATTGTAGATAGTAGTAATAATTAATTGAATTTTAGCTCAATGTTTGTCATTTAATTAAAAAAGTAAGAGAGATAGAAATTTTGCTTATTTAAAAATATGATTATTAAAACATCCTATATATTTTATTATTGCTCAAAAATTTATATAAATTAAATGAATGAGATAAACATAAATAAAACTGTATACTTATTAAAATTTAACTTTTAGTAAAAGATATTTGAATATTATATAATTATTTTTGGGCAAAAGAATCTACACACTTTATGATTACGTATTGAATTATAAATGACTACATTTAATACTTTTTGGTATCAATATTTCACTTCAAGTTATTATATGTATATTTATAAATATAATTATAATATGCATTAAAATGATTATTTATTCGTTATAATTATAATTATATTTATTTGATATATGCCTAAAATTTGAGGCTAGAATAGAGTTGCTGATTATGTATACTCATTATAATATAATTAAATAATAATGTTTATGAACAAAACAATTTAGCAAATTTACCAATAAAAACATTTTACGTTAAAATTAAATAAAATGAAAATAAATGTATATAAAATACCTTGCCATTTCCAGTACGGTAATATGCCCATGATGACCAGTAGCATACTCTACGGAATGAGCTGTCAGCATTGGCTAGATAATAAATAATAAGTTATTAAGTTAAATTGTCACGATAATTGTAATATAAAATAATTAAAACACCTTGGTTAGACTTGATAGTCACTACAACTGATACAATTAGCAATACAGTAAACACAACATTCATTCTGGTTAGTAAAACATACAAAATAAAAATTAAGACTATTAGAATTAAAGTAGATTAATAATTATTGAACATGAATAATTACAAAATAATAACCAAAATACCACGGTTAATTGCCATTTTATAGTATATCGCAACGATAACTTTTATCGTTTAATCACAACCGGATCCTTTAACCAAATATATAAAATACACTTTTACACTGTATACTGTTTACAATTAAAACCTTAATAAGGTATTTAATTAGCCCCGGTTAAAATATTGCCTTTTAATGGAACATGTTGCTTATATATGGCACATTTAGCAATGAATTTGTATGTTAATAATGACATAAACTCTAAATGCTTATCAGTTGTAAATATTGCACCACCAGTAGATAAGTACACTAGCACACTATTTATATTAAGCTTATTGGCTTAAGATACGAAAAACAGCAAAAATATTAATAATATTTAATTTTTTAAACATATTTAAATTAATAATGTATTTATTATTAGAAATAATAATTTTAAATATAGTATATGATGAATAACAGAAAATAATGTAGGTAAAACTGTTTTAAGTTGTGTACAATTAATGTTATATAATATAACTTATATTGCTTATCAGTTGAATAAATAATTTTGCTATGCCTACATTAAATAAAAGATAATTTATTTATACATATTGGTAAAACTTACACACCTTTCGTTATTCAAAGCTTACAAATTAAAAATTAATTTAATAAATAAAACTAGTTTAAAATGTGTGGTGCTAACAGAGTCCAATTTATTAATTAAAACATTTTCATTAAATAATAATAAATTGATAAAATAAAATATTTACAGTTTGATTTAAATAGTAAACATACAAATAAATTAACTACAATTATATTATTTTTGAACTTAATATCACAATAAAGTTATTTTTCTTAAAAATATAATTTTTCACGTTTTATATGTAGACAATGTTAAGCTATCATAGCAAACATTAAACCACCAGGGGCGCGCACGCATATATCCATACAGTCAACGTAAACATTATTATCATCAAACATTGTCATATAAACATTATGTTTAGTTAATAATTAATTTTAATTAAATTATCATATTGGCAAATAATTAATTTGCATTGTTTAGAATTTAGATTTGCATAATTATCGTAATTTTATATATATATTAAATAATTTTTTAATGTTTACTTAGTTTAATTAATAGTTAATAATAAATAGTTAAATGTCCGGCGAGTAGTTAACCCAATGAATTATTTAAATACAATTTAAATATTTAGTGACATCTTTTTTAGTATAAGTAATTGTTTTATTTGGAATATGTGATCACGGTAAGTTTATTGTTTAAGTAGCTATTTAATGCACACATGTTAATTTTATTGTTTATATTGCAGTGAGTATTACTTTTTGGCGAGTTATCACAAAATGTAACAAAAATACTAATGCTTTACTAAAAATTTATAATTTAACTTGACAATTTACAATTGCAATTTTAAAATACTCATAGTGTGTTAGATACTAAATTATATTCTGTAATAGCTTGCTAAATTAAATTTATTTCAAGGGCATTTTAATTTAAATATTATATCTAAAATGATTATAATATTTCACAAAGTAAAGTAAAGCCACTTAATCATTTAACATTGTGATTATTAAATCAATATTATAATTTAAATATTAGCCTACAGGTTATGCTTTATTATGTATAACATTTATTAATTTTGTATAATAATTGTATGGTGTATTATTAAACTAATTAGCACGTTTAATTAACCATAATTCAAAATATGTTATTGTAACTTTGTAATAGGGGTTATTATAAAACTAATTCATTAACACACAACTATTAATCTCATTTATATTATATGACTATAGATAGCAAAAATAAATTTATGCAAAAATCTGCACATTTTAATCATGTTTCTTAAAAAATAGTCTACAATTAATAGAAAATTAACCATACGCTTATTTTTCTACTTTAAACAGACTGATAGCCTCATTAAGTGACCATCACTACAACCTCCAAAAAACACAATAACCTTTAAGTGTATGAAAAATTGAGATGGACACCATGACCACTACACCCACTAAAATTTTCACCAATAGTGGCACCACCGCTACCACCAGCACCACAACGGGCTCGATGCTGGCCTGGCAGGCGTGCTACGTGGTATCCATGTTTTTTGGCACATTCCTATCGTACCTAGTACCAATTGTGCTCATACAGCGACAACAGCGCCGACAACAACAAATGGCCTTGGCACTGGGCACCAGTGACCCGGCCGCGCCCGGGCCCACCCCTACCTATAACTATAACGACACTAATCGGCGCACACAACGCATACTGAGCGCCTGTAACTGTCTGAGTGCCGGCATATTTATGGGCATTTGTTTCCTCAATCTTATACCGTATGTCGACGACGAGTTCCGCGACTTGTTTGCCGACTGGCGGGTGACCGTCACGTTTCCAATAGGCATGTTTACGGTCATTCTGGGCCTGTTCCTGGTGCTCGTGTTGGAGACACTAGTGATGGCCTGTAGGGGCGGCGGCGGCGGTGATAACCCGGTGCTACTACTGGACGATGAGGAAGATATAAGTGTATGTGTTGTTTATGCTTATAGATTGTGTATGTGTTATGTGTGTGTTTGGGTAGAGTTGGCACCGGTTTTAGGCAAACAATTAATTTACTAAATTAATTGTTTGATGAATTTAGATTATTTTATGTAACAGTTTATTTGCAATATTTGTAATGTTAACATTAACTACTACAATAACTCTCTCTCTCTCTCTCTCTCTCTCTAATAATTAATTAATGTATCAAGTATTTAATTCTTTTAATCATGCTACCGTTTACTTTTAATAAGAATTAAATACTCAGATAATTTTTAAAAATTAAAATAATTTTATTACCACTTATAGACTGTATCAGTGAGTTATATTAGCACTATCATTATGTTAATAATAGTTTTTATAAAATATAATGGACTTGGTGAATCACATTATTTGCAAATGGACAATTTAAAAATATTTTATTACTAATTTAATTAATTTTAATTCCATTTAACAGAACGACTACCAGATCGACGAACAAACACAGGAGCTCTTAGGGCCGCACAATAGCCGTAAGGGCTCAACGCATGGCGAGTACCCGGAGATTGTGCTGACGGCCAATAGTAAACATCATAACCATCGCAATAACCACAACAACACACATCATAATCATAACCACAACTACGATGACCACGCGCATAGTCACCACCACCATGGTCACTCGCACGACTATAGTCACGTGCAGGGCGCCGGTAGCGTATCGTTTTTCATACTGATGTTTGCCACGAGTGTGCACTCCGTGTTTGAGGGTATGTATTACTGTCCACTAATTGTCCCAAACAATACCTAAGTAGTAAAATAATATTTCTATTATCAGCTCAAATATGATTTATAGTTACAGTATCATGATAGTTATATAATTCAGATTTGGCATTTGGAATACAAACTGTATCATTATGCAACAATAATATTAAAATTATGTTTGTAATTATTGTTCATTTTAAATCGGGACTTTCCTGATAGTCAAACTTAAATATTAGTTTTTACTTTAATTAATTAAGCTCGGTCGATTTTTGAAGTAACAAGTAAAATAATATTTCTATTACCTAACTCAAATATGATTTATAGTTACAGTATCATAAAATTATATAATTCAGATTAAAACATGTTTGGCTTTCTTAATACAAACTGTAACGTTATAAAGCATTAACATTTAAATTATGTTTGTAACTTTTGTTCATAGTAAATTGGATATTGGTTGAGAAACATTTATAAATAAATTTTTACTTTAATTAATTACGCTGATTTATTTTTGCCATATTAAAATAAGTATTCATATTTACATTGTCTGTAGGCCTGGCGCTGGGACTGCAGAGGGACCCGACAAAAGCCCTGCACCTATTCATCGGTATAATACTACACGAGTGTTTGGTGGCGCTGGCGTTGGGCCTCAACGCGGCCCGACTCGATCCCGGACTCAAAACTAATCTACGCTTTTCGGCCGTATTCTCGTTGACAATACCCGTCGGGATTGTGGCGGGCGTAGCGCTGGGCGTCACCCCAGGCCTATTTGGCCGCTCTATATCGGCCCTATTCCAGGGCCTGGCGGCGGGCACTTTCATTCACGTCACTTTCCATGAGTTAATACCCGCCGAGTTTATGGGCAGTCATGGCGAGGGCGGGGCCGGGAGTTTTCGGGAAAAGTTGTTTAAAATATTGCTGTTATTCATCGGTTTTTGTATTATGGCTGTTATGACACTCATTACTAGCGATTCTCATTAGATATGTACAGTACGTTCAACGCTCGTTATAGTGAACACATGTGCGGTTAATAGCGAGTGTTGTTTGTGTTTATTTTTAAGGGTTTTGATGTTTACTCTCCCCGATTATACCATGTTTAATAGAATAAGCTAATTATTTATTAAATTACAAACATTTGTTTCATAATTATATTTATTAAATACACATATTATGTAATTGAAAATTAATTATTTATTTATAATAGCAAAATAAATAGGTATCATTATAAATTTAAATATTTTTATCAACAAATAAAATACTGATTATTCAATGATTTTAAACTTTATTTTAATGTTTAATTATTTTAATAATTAATTAACAAAAATATTTAAAATACAAACATTTAATTAATTTTAAAATAAACTGCTCGGATTTACAATATAATTTATTGTAAAGAAAATAAATATATCTCCAAACAATTTACGGATGAATCAACATTTGACATATTTTTAAAAATTATTGTAAAAAGTTTAGATATAAATTCATTTCTAATTCAGTGTTACAAATGTTATTTAATAATAAGTAGTTAATGTTAAATACTAAATTTAATATAATATTTTTACATGTATTTTAATAAGGTGCATTTTTGTGCCGGCTTTTATTAATGATCTAATATTAAATAAATATGTTGTGTTCAAGTTAAAATATCTATTGGTCATAAACCCTAGAACAATTTCTATAAAACTTACTTATTATCCAGCTACAATCCCATGTGATTATAAGGATATTCGCTATTAAATCGCGCTGGTGGAAGATCAGTTTTGCGCCAGTTACGATTTAAACTATAAATCTGGTTCATGTCGTCCTGGGTCAATTTGAAGTCAAATATGCTAAAATTTTCAACCAATCTGTGTTTTTTAGTCGTACCAGGTATAACTACTATATTACGTTGAATGAGCCAGCGCATTATCACTTGGGCAGGCGTTTTGCTGTATTTTTGGCCAATTTCTATCAATATGGGCTCATTTAATAGGGTCTGGTTTGCTTTGGCCAGTGGGCTATAAGCCTCCACTCGTATGCCCATACGTTGACAAAATTGAACCAATTCTATCTCGCTCAAATATTGATTTTATAGATTGATTTTATAATAATTTTATAATTATAAATTATATGAAATTATAATTTTATTATTGTAATTATAAGCAAGTTGAGTTAATCAATTATAAGGCAAAATATCATGAAAATAAATTATAATAATAATAATTTAATTGTAAAGTAAAATGTTTACCTGATTAACCACGGGCTTAATCTGACACTGGCGCATCAATCTATTCAGCTGATCCACATTAAAATTTGATACACCAATCGATTTGACCAGGCCCGCTCGGTAAACATCCTCCATACCCTTCCAGGTCTCAACCACTGATATGTTTGAGTCACGTGTCAACCCATCGGGGGTGAAGGGTATATCTTCGCCGCCATATTCAAACCCAAACGGAAAGTGTATTAAAAACATATCGAGATATTGTATATTTAATTTCTTTAGGGCCAGTTTTAGACCCTCGGTCACTTTTGCCCGACTGTGATAAGTGCACCACAGCTTACTAGTGACCCATATGTCCCGCCTCTGGAGGCCAATCCCGTCGGGTCCCGACCCGCGCGGGCGGGAAAATATTTCCCGTAATTTTTCCCCAACAAACCGCTCGTTCATATAGTAGTACGCGGTGTCGATGTGCCGGTACCCGATCGCCAGACCATCATCGATCACCTGTTTGATAACGGTCTCGTTTGTGATGGTGAGTGTGCCCAAACCGATTATGGGTATCCGACGACCGTCCAGCAAGCGAAGTGTCCACATAGTTTGTGCTATGTAATATTAAATGTTTTAGTTTTATATATTTTAAAAAAATCAAATCTATTGCCTTATATACCAACTCGTCAATTTGGATCCATTCAAATTATAAATATTTTAGTTGTAATAATTAATTATGTTAAAACTATTCACCTACAGTCTATTTGGTTGTTAAGTAATTATATATAAATAATTAAAATAAATTTTTTAATACATTTATAAACTGTATATTAGTAATAAATAAAATAGTAAAAATCAAATATTATTTAATTTTATCATGAGATAATAAAATAGTGTAAAATGGGTTCATTCAGTAGCTCATATTGAACAATTTAGCTAAATTATTTATTTATAAACTTTTTTGGATTTATTTAATTTATATTAACTTAATAGACAAAGAGCTTTTACATAAAAGATTAAAATAATAATCATCAAACTTACATTGGGTGAGACATACATCTGTAAATAATGTAAGTACAAATATCAATAGGCACATGTACATTATACCTCACATTTACACTAGCTCATATGTATAATTTTAGATACAAATAACCTTTTTATCCCAAAACAAACTTGCCAAATAATGAGAGATTTGTTTTATGCCAAATAAATTTTGAGTTTGTTATTAATTGTTAATAATCACGATAGAAATAACGGGAATTTAACATAATGATTTTAAATTGCATTCTGGTATATTTTTATGTGGTATTTGAAAAAATCGGCATTCCATTAAATAAGAAATAAAAATTTTTCAATTGAATAAAACTATTTTGTTTTTGTTTGTGAATTAAGTTGACAGCAAAAATATCTATTTTTATTTTTAGATATTCAACTTTGTATACCACCAAGGTTGTTTTTATACTAATTAATTAACAATAGATGATTAATAAAACAAATATTAACAATAAACCATTATAATTTTAAATAATAGTAAAATTAATTTGTAATAATTATATCTACATTTACATTGTAGATTAGTGTGACCAACCGTACACTTTTGAAGTGTACAGTACACTATTTGAGACCTCTGTACACTATTTTCAGACTGTACACTATTGTACACTAT
>CAJPIZ010004183.1:0-10595 GCA_905368565.1 Medioppia subpectinata
ATATATTGCATAATATTCTATAACCTTTTCAGACCTTTTTATAAGTATAGACTTATAGTGTATTAAAGGCTATGATTTCTAGCTATTAAAAGGCCTAAATGTCAATTCAAGACAACAAATAAAAATACATTTACAAGACATCAATTAATTCATTCATCAATAAAACCATTTGAATGTGATTTTAATAATTGTAATAAAAGTTATAAAACTAATCTCGGTTTATATAAACACAAAAATATCGTTCATTTAAATGAGAGATTTATTTGTGATTTCAATGAATGCCACAAAAGGTTTACAACAAAACAATATTTATTTCGACACAAAAGTTGTGTTCATTTGAATGTAAAGAGATTCAAATGTAATGAAGAAAATTGTGGCAAAAGGTTTGGATTTAATTCAAATCTCATTCGCCACAAACGCATACATTCGGGAGATAAACCATTTGTTTGTCATTTCAATGATTGTAACAAAAATTTTTCACAAACATCTCATCTCAAAGAACACATTAAAACACATAATAAAATAAAGTCATAACAATTGTGGCAAAATATTTGTAACAAATTGTGACTAACGAACATGTATTAACAAAAAGCATTAATTAAATAATATAAATACTTTGCTATTTTTAACCAATGTATAATATTAAAAATGATTTTTTATTTTTACTTATAATTCCAAATATATTATGTAAGAACTTACTTATGTAAGAAAAATTAATAAAATATCTGTAAAATTAATTAGTTTATCATTAATGTAATGAAAAATGAATTTATTTATATAACCAAAAACTTATATTATTAATACAGAATTAATTAAACAACAAAATAAAGTAGAAAAATACAAATCGTATTAATCAATACATCGCCCTAAAAAATTTCAAAAAAACAAAGTCTTAATCACTCACTTCCAGCGCTTTATTAACAGTTTGTGTGCCATAAAAACCCCTACCGATGGCCACCGGCTGTCGGCGACCAACTCAGCGATGAGCCAGCATTTGGTGGTCTTGAAGGGCGCGCATCGACACAAACGTGTTGTCACAACGCGAACACCGGTGCCGATCGGCCGGGTGTACACTCGCCGACGGGTCGTACAGCGCGGCGGACACGTGGACGGCCTGAACGTGTGCGTACAGTAGCTGTTGATCGGTAAACCCTTGATGGCAGCCCACGTGGCGGCACAGGTATCTCATTGGGGAGCAAGTGATGACTTCGCGGGTCTCTAACATCGGTGGCCGGTTAACGATCAGGGGTTTGGGTTTGTCGTACTTCCGGTGATTCTTGACGTGTTTGTGAAGTAGTCTCCGGTTTGTAAATGTTTTGCCGCAGTCGGCGCGCGGACACAGGTTGGCCACCAGCTCACTGGCGCCCGGTTGGCAGCGGAGTTGCCTATGTCTGTACAGTTGTCGCGGCTTTTTAAAGGTCTGCCAACACTCAGGACACTGGTTGATCACCGCCGCTGACGAACTAACAGCGGTGGTCACCGGTTGCCCAACAGGGTTAACGGCCGGGGGTTTGTCGCACTTCCGGTGGCCGTACTTAAGGTGTTGTTGAAGTTGTTTCCGTGTGTTAAATGTCTTATCGCAGTCGGCGCGCGGGCACGGGTTGACCAGTGGTTCACCCGATTGGCAGCGGCGCTGTTGTCTGTGTCTATGCAGTTGTCGGCGTTTTTTAAAGGTGTGCCTACAGTCAGGACACTCGTGTACCGCCGCTGACGGTCTATCAGTGGTGGTCACCGGTTCCCCGACACCCGGCGGCCGCCATTTGCAACGCCGCTCCAGATGTTTGTGCAATGAGTTGTTTGCTGGAAATTTTTTGCCGCAACCCGTGTTCGGACACTCGAGCCATTTCTTTGGCCGAACCGATGTCGTGGTAGTGTTTGTGGCCACTGCTCGGGGCTCTGCGGGCGACTCACGCCTCCTAACCTTCTGTACGCCGGGCGCGAAGTCCCGGTTTAGCTCATTGCCAGCGCTGGTCACCTTTATATCCGTTTCGGGCGCTCTGTTAGGCATTAAAATGCTTATGAATTATGAATACAAATACAATAAGAGTTGTGACAATACTTGTTGACAATATTAGGCACCAGAGGTTTGTAGTTTATGAGCGATAGCTTGATATCAACGGGCGATCGGTTACGTGCGGGCCGTTTGGGCGCCGGAACTCTACCAATGAGTTCGATATCAGAGTCCGAATCACTTGAATGTTAAACAAAATGGTGTCAAAAATTATGTTTTAAAACACAAACACATACTTATCGCTAGTAATGTCCACCAATTGACTGTCGGGACTGGAAGTGGTTGTTGTAATGATTGTCGGCGCCGAGACTGTAGGGCCAGTGTCGGTGATCTCTGGCTTCTGTGCGCTTACATCAGTCGCTGTACTCATCGACTGGTCTGTGATATCGGATGAGTTTCTGTCGGGTCTGGAGGTAGAGGTTGTGATGATTAGCGGTTGTAGTGAAAGACTAGTTGTAGTGATTGTTGGCATGTGTTGTCTGCCATTGGGTGCTCTACTCCTGGACTGGTCTCCGGCATCGCATGATGTGATAAGACTTAATAAATGGGCTAATAATTAATGAATGTCTGAAAACACAGAGAAAAACACATACTTATTGTACTTAATGTCCACCGATTGACTGTCGGCACTGGAAGTAGTAGTGGTTGTGGTTATTGTTAGTGGAAGTGAAGTCTCAGTAGTACTGATCGATGGTATCTGTTGTCTGTCATCGAGTGCTTCACTCAATGATTGGTGTCTGACATGAGACGATTCACCGATCGGTTCCCCGGACTGTGTGTTGTCTTCGACGGCATGTCTTCGGCTTATATGTGAATCCAATCGGCTTTGAGTGGCGAACCCTTTGTCGCATCCGTCGTAATGGCATTTGAATGACTTTTGGCGGACAAACGACTCAATAATAGACTCGTAAGTCAAAGAATGGCTGCAAATACAAAGACATTTGTCACTGAAACAGATCCAGAGAACTATGGGTTGGTGTGAAGGGAAAAGAGCAGTAGGACTATACGGGTATGACTTCGTGGGCGTAGTATTGGGTGATTATAATAATAATCCAATCAATAATACCTGTCGTCTCTGGCGGTGATCGTCGCCGATGTCTTTGCGGACACCAATCGGTCAGACATTGAGTTTTGCGGTCAATGAAAGGCACTATACGTTGAGATTGACATTCATTATGTCTTCGTTCACATCCATTGAGTAGTGTTTTATTTGATTAATTAACTCATAATTAAAACATCACTTAAATTGTGTGCAAATTATTTATTTACAACTCTTATCGCATAACATGTGGTATAAGTATTTGTACATAAATTACGGCTAAATATAAGTACAAAATGATTAGTAAAATTGATTAGTTTATCATTAATGTAATGAGAAATGAATTTATTCCAATAAACACAAACGCATTGCAAAAGTATATTATTAATACAGAATTAATTAAACACCAAAATAAAGTACAAAAATACAAATCGTAATAATCAATACATAACATATCGGCACAAAAAAAGTCCCACAAAACAAGGTCTCAATCACACAATTCCAGCGCTTTATAAACTGTTGTGTGCAATAAAAACCCCGACCGATGGCCAGTGGGCCGTTGGGCGGCGGCGCCCAACTCAGCGATGAGCGAGCATTTGGTGGTCGAAAAGGGCGCGCATCGACACAAACGTGTTGTCACAACGCGAACACCGGTGCCGATCGGCCGGGTGTACACTCGCCGACGGGTCGTACAGCGCGGCGGACACGTGGACGGCCTGAACGTGTGCGAACAGTAGGTGTTTATCGGTAAACCCTTGATGACAGCCCACGTGCCGGCACAGGTATCTCATTGGGGCGCTAGCGGTGAACTTGTGGGTCGCGGCCATCGGTGGCCGGTTAACGGTCAGCGGTTTGTCGTACTTGCGGTGAGTCTTAATGTGTTTTTGAAGTAGTTTCCGGCTCTGAAATGTTTTGCCGCAGTCGGCGCTCCGGCACAGATGGCTGGCACCCGATTGGCAGTGGAGGGCCCGATGTCTATGCAGTTGTCGCGGCCTTTTAAAGGTCTGCCAACACTCAGGACACTGGTTGATAACCGCCGCTGACGGTCTACTAGTGGTGGCCACCGGTTGGCCGACACCCGTCGGCCGCCATTTGCAACACCGCTCCAGATGTTTGTGCAATGAGTTGTTTGTTGGAAATGTTTTGACGCAACCCGTGTTCGGACACACGAGTGCATTGGGCATCGGGTGCGCCAACGCTCGATGGTTGTGAAGCGCGAGTTCTGTGCCATACTTTAGGTGACATTTATCGCACGGAAAGCGCTGATCGGCCGACCGCTGCACCAATGAGTGGCTGTGAAATGTGGTCAACGGTTGCTCCACACGCAGCCGCCATTTGCAACGCGTCGCATGTCTTTTAAATGATTTGTTTGTTTGCAATGTTTGGCCGCAACCCGTGTGCGGACACTTGAGTTTCGATGTGGCGGTAGTGTTCCCAACCGGTCGTATGTCGGGCGCGATGTCCCGGATTAGCTCATTGCCAACGCGTTGCCAGCGCTTTATACCCACTTCGGGCGCTCTGTTAGGCATTAAATCGCTTATAAATTATGAATACAAATACAATAACAGTTGTGACAATACTTTTGGACAATATTAGGCACCGAAGGGCATGGGATCAGGTCTGTTGAGGATTTCTTAGNGCTCTGTTAGGCATTAAATCGCTTATAAATTATGAATACAAATACAATAACAGTTGTGACAATACTTTTGGACAATATTAGGCACCGAAGGGCATGGGATCAGGTCTGTTGAGGATTTCTTAGTGGTGGTGATGGGCGCGGGCTTCGGGTGCGCCACCGCTTGATGGTTGTGAAGCGCGAGTCCTGTGCTATACTTTTGGTCACATTTATCGCACGGATAGCTTAAATCGGGCGACCACTGCACCCATGAGTGGATGGACTGCATATGTGTAGTCAGTAATGATTGGGTGTTAAATGTCTGGCGGCAACCCATGTACGGGCACGGGTACCATGGGATCAGGTCGGGTGCACTTGTTCTGGTAGTTTTAGCGGCCAGTCGTGGATCTACGGGCGCCTTACGCTTCTTGACCACCCGTATGCCGGGCGCGATGTCACGAATTAGCTCATTGCCAGCGCCTGTAACTTTTATGTCCACTTCGGGCGCTCTGTTAGGCATTAAAATACTTATGAATTATGAATACAAATACAATAAGAGTTGTGACAATACTTTTTGACAATATTAGGCACCAGAGGTATGGAGTCTACGAGCGATGGCTTGATATCAACGGGCGATCGGTTACGTGCGGGCCGTTTGGGCGCCGGAACTCTACCAATGAGTTCGATATCAGAGTCCGAATCACTTAAATGTTAAACAAAATAGTGTCAAAAATTAGTACATGTTTTAAAACACAAACACATACTTATCGCTAGTAATGTCCACCAATTGGCTGTCGGCGCTGGAAGTGGTCACTGTTTGTGGCAGTGATGGCACAACTGTTGTCTCGGTCTTTGAAATCTTATGAATGGCATTGAGTGATGTCGTCAATGACTGGCCTTTGATATCGGCTGAAGAAGGGCTGAGTATTTACAAATTGTGTTTAAGATTAAGTACTGAAAGTTAGACAATAAGTCTTAATCAGAAAGACAATACTTTTTAAGAGTTATGTCCAGGAATTGTCTGTCGGGACTGGAAGTGGTTGTTGTGATGATTGTCGGCGCCGAGACTGAAGGGTAAGTAGCTGTGATCTCTGGCTTCTGTTCGCTTACATCACTCGCTCTTCTCATGGACTGGTCTGTGATATCGGACGAGTTTCTGTCGGGTCTGGAGGTAGAAGTTGCGATGACTGGCGGTTGCGGTGGAAGACTAGTGGTAGTGATTGTTGGCATTTGTTGTCTGCCATCGGGTGCTCTACTCATGGACTGGTCTCCGGCATCGGATGATGTGATGAGACTTAATAAATGGGCTAATAATTAATGAATGTCTTAAAACACAGAAACAACACATACTTATGTAGAGTATTGGCCACACATTGAGTGTCGGCACTGGAAGTAGTAGTGGTTGTGGTTATTGTTAGTGGAAGTGAAGTGTCAGTAGTACTGATGATTGGTATCTGTTGTCTGCCATCGAGTGCTGCACTCAATGACTGGTGTCTGACATGAGATGACCCGCCGATCGGTTCCCCGGACTGTGTGTTGTCTTCAATGGCATGTCTTCGGCTTATATGCGAATCCAATGCCCTTTGAGTGGCGAACCCTTTGTCGCATCCGTCGTAATGGCATTTAAATGACTTTTGGCGGACAAACGACTCAAATATCGACTCGTAAGTCAATAATTGGCTGCAAAGACACAGATATTTGTCACTGAAACAGATCCAGAAGGCTATAGGGGGTGGTGTGGAGGGAAAAGAGCAGTAGGACTGGACGGGTAGGACTTCGTGGGCGTAGTATTGGGTGATTATAATAATAATCCAATCAATAATACCTGTCGTCGGCGGCGGCGGTGATCGTTCGGTCAGACATTGAGGTTTGCGGTCAATGAAAGGCACTATACGTTGAGATTGACATTCATTGTGTGTTTTGATTGGTTAACAGCCGTTGAGAAGTGTTTTATTTGATTAATTAACTCATAATTAAAACAACACTTAAATTGTGTGCAAACTCTTTGTTTATTTACAACTCTTATGGCATAACGTGTGGTATAAGTATTCGTATATAAATTACGGCTCACTATAAGTACAAAATTAGAGACACATTAATACAGAATTTAATGGTTTTATTGAAAAGTTACGAAAGTTTTATTGGAATTAATGGACGTAATTATAGATAATATTATTTTTATTGTAAATATATTTATAAATGCATAAACTTTTGTAACAATTTTTGTAATTGCATTTCAATGATTTCAGTTTTTTGAGACCATTTTGTTTAACATTCAAGTGATTCGGACACTCGAGCCATTTCTTTGGCCGAACCGATGTCGTGGTAGTGTTTGTGGCCACTGCTCGGGGCTCTGCGGGCGAGAGAGAGAGAGAGAGAGAGAGAGAGTCATTAAGGTTAAATTTAGACCAAAAGGCATTTTTGTCAAAAGTGAGGGATAGAGTGGTTATTAATAGTATTAATTTAATGGAAATCAGAATTGGATTCACTGGTAAAGCACAGGTGTGTTCACTTGATGTCCCCATATATACTAATACTGTATTAGTAATACACAATAAACTTATTTATAATTGGGTTTAATAAATATTTGTCGTATAAACCAATGGCAGGCAATGAATAGGGATTATAAAAGTGTCGTAAAATAGGCCACAGTTTCAGGTATTGAATGCTATGAAGAAAATACAGTGCATTTGATTCAAACATTTGGCAAATTATTTTATAATTATAGATTTTCATTAACTTATTGCTAATTTAATTATTTTTAATTGTGGTTTAAATATACTATTAAGTATTGATTGAAATGTGTGCAAAATTAATGAGTGTTTCGTTGATTGAAATGAAGAGTAAAACCCATAGCCCTCTGAATCTGTTTTAGTGACAAATATCTGTGTCTTTGCAGTCGAGCGTTGACTCACTTATACGAGTGGATCGACGAGTCGTTTGTCCGCCAAAAGTCAGTCAAATGCCATTACGACGAATGCGACAAAGGGTTCGCCACTCAAAACCAATTGGACTTATATATCAGGCAAAGACATGCCATCGATGGCAGCGCACAGTCCGGGGAACAACACTCAGCACTCGATGACAGACAACACATACCACCGATCAATACAACTGGCCCTTCAGTCTCTCAGACAATATTCAAAACCACTACTACTTCCAGTCCCGGCAACCAATGGGTGGACAATACTCTACATAAGTATGTGTTGTGTCTGTGTTTTAAGACATTCATTAATTATTACCCCATATATTAAGTCTCATCACATCATCCGATGCCGGAGACCAGTCCAGGAGTAGAGCACCCGATGGCAGACAACAGATGCCAATAATCACTGCTACTAATCCTCCGCCACAACTGCCAATCATCACAACCTCTACCTCCAGACCCGACAGACAATCGCTGGACATAACTCTTAAAAAGTATTCTATCACTGATTGTACTGAAAACTTATTGTCTAACTTTTGTTAAACTTTTTTGACACTCAAGTGATTCGGACTCTGATATCGAATTCATTGGTAGAGTTCCGGCGCCCAAACGGTCCGCACGTAACCGATCGCCGACTGATGTAAAGCCAAAACCTCTGGCGCCGGACATTAACGAGAAGTACTGTCGCATAACTGCTGTACTATTTGTATAATAAAATTATATGTTTTAATGTCCGAACAGATCGCTCGACGGCTACATAAAGCTGAGCACCACTAGAAATGAGCCAAAACGGGACACCGAGAGAGCCGGCATACAAGTGGACAGACAGCGTAAGTCGCCCGGCAATGGCCGGCCCCTATCACCGGTCTACTACTCATACAAGTGTCCGTTCACGGGTTGCGGCCATGGGTTTTGGAACCGCCGACTAGTATCGGAACACACGAAGTGTTGCGACCGGCGGCCGGACTGTTGGCAACCGGATGTGATTCGTACCCCACCGGTGCCGGAGTGCCAGCGCTGTGGCCTCACATTTGCAAACGTGGGTTTATTCCACGCGCATAAGAACCGCTGCCGTCGCGGCCTATCGGGAATCAAACGCTACTTCACCGATAATACTACCACTACTACTACTACTACTGCTACTACACGGGCACGGGATGGCCACCTGTGCCCGCACGACGGCTGCGACAAAACATTTGTAAACCGGCGACGGCTTCGCAAACACAGTAAGAGTCACCGGAAGTGCGACAAACACCGGGAGCGGTCGCCCTCGCCGTCAGTTAACGCATATCCATTGGCCGACGCCCTCCCCATAACCACTCACTCATCAATTGGATACCTGTGTCCGTACGTGGGCTGTCATCGAGGGTTTACCGATGAGCTGCTATTCTACGGTCACATGCAGTCCGTCCACATCATGTCCGCACACCCGGCGGGTAGGCATCAGTGCTCGCGTTGTGACAACACGTTTGTGTCGGTGCGCGACCTTCAAGAGCACCATATGTTTGCCCATCGCTGACGAGGGGCTCATAAAGTGGTTAAAGACACTGGAATTGAGTGATTGAGGCCTTTTTTGTGGTGGATTTGTTGTGCGATATGTTATGTTATGATAATTGCATTTGTATTTGATTTTGTTGTTCAATTAATTCAATATATTCTCGTTTTGTTAAATTTTTAAACTAATTATTTACTTAATTTGTGTCAAACATATTACACTTGGAATTGTATTTTTACAAACAAATAAAATTCTCATTTCACGACAATCTCTGTTAATATCAATGTTTTAATTATCTGTATTTAATTGTATTTTGATAATTTAATAATAATCATAAAATCATATTATTTTATTGTAAATTTTATTTATAAAGTTTTAATAATAAATTTACAATTAAATTGCTATACGTTTTTGGTTATAGAAATAAATAATTTTTAATTACATTAATGATAGACTAATTAATTTTGCAGACACTTTATTAATTCATTGACATCACAAATAAATCTTAACTTCATCTTTATATTAAAATGAATCTTGATCTTGTAAATAAATGTTGCAATAATTGATTAAGGTTTGTTCACAATTTTATCCATGTCTCTGATTTAAATGTAATCTTAATTCCGCTTTCGTAACAAACCGTTGATTACAGTTATTATGAATACATTTATGAAGTTTTATATTCAAATGTCTTTTCACATGATCTCTGAGATTAGATCTTTGTGAAAAACCTTTTTTGCAATCATTGAAATGACAAATAAATGGTTTTTCTCCCGAATGTATGCGTTTGTGTGATCTTAGATCTGCATTGCTTTGGAAACTTTTACCACAATTTTCTTCATTACATTTGAATTTCCTTTCATTCAAATGAACACAACTTTTGTGTCGAAATAAATTACGATTTGTTATAAAACTTTTGTGGCATTCATTGAAATCACAAATAAATCTCACATTTAAATGAATGTTTCGTATNAACTTTTGTGTCGAAATAAATTACGATTTGTTATAAAACTTTTGTGGCATTCATTGAAATCACAAATAAATCTCACATTTAAATGAATGTTTCGTATATGAACTTTCAAATCAGATTTATATAAATAACTTTTATTACAATTATTAAAATCGCATTTAAATTGTTTTATTTCTGAATGAATTAATTGATGTCGAGTTATATTTTGTTTATTTTTTGTCTTGTATTGACATTTAGGCCAAAAACAGTGAAAAACTTTATAATCTTTGATATGAATCAAATGAATGTTTATTTTGTGTTGAATTAACTGTTGTTTTGTTGTAAAACTTTTGAGGCATTCATTGAAATCACAAATAAATCTCACATTTAAATGAATGGCATTTTTGTGTTGGATTAATTCTCGTTTACATTTATAACTCTTACAACAATTATTAAAATCACATTTAAATTGTTTCATTTCTGAATGAATTAATTGATGTGAAGTTAAATGATCTTTCTTTGATGTCTTGTATTGACATTTAGGCCAAAAACAGTGAAAATAA
>CAJPIZ010004184.1:0-10594 GCA_905368565.1 Medioppia subpectinata
AAGCTTTTTAAATCTTTTTATATAAAGAACAACTGTTGAAATTGTTTTTATTATTTCAATTCCTAATAAAGAAATTCATATGAAATAATAAGCTATTAAAACATAACAATTCTCTCTCTCTCTCTCTTATAAATAAACAAAAAAAATCTAGATCATATTAAAAATAAAAGTATTTCGTTAAGTATTAAAATAGCTTTGTATTAAAATATGCAATAATTTATTTTTCATATGATAAATTTAATTTAGAAACAAAAATGCTAAACACTTTTGTTTTGGTCTACAATGTAATGAATAAATGGTAATTCATTGTATTAATTGGTAGTGTCTTTAAAACTCAATATTCAATCTGAAAACGTGTTGAATAGTTAGTGATTTCGGGCCAATGAATAACTATGAAAATCTCGGCACCAATTAGGTCTCACAAGTTTGGGATCATTTGGTTCAGTAGTCTTTGAATGAATGTTTATAAAGGAATCAAACGATGGCATCAATACAATCATTCATATTAAATATATATATTTATAAATACTCACAAATTGTCAGAGGTAATGCACTCGCAGAGAGAGAGAGAGAGAGAGAGATTTTATATGATGTGAGTTTATGAGAACAAATTCATTTAATTATATATTCATAACCTTTAGGGCAGAGAATAATCCAATGATAGAAACGACTTAAACATTCATAAACTATTATCGGAGAGGCGTTCGCATCAATTCTGAGCTCAACAATTAATTTATTCAAATCAACTTTTATTCCTATATTCATATCAAATACTACCAAATGAATGGAGAGAGAGAGAGAGAGAGAGTTGGGTGATGTGTGTAGGTGTTGGCCACTTTCATATCGGTTGGACTGTCAGTGCATTAATACGGGCGTCAGGGGTGGTCTGAGTGGTGGTCTGACTGGTGAACTGAGCGCTCGGCGATCCCAACAGAGCGTACACTTTATTAGTGTATTATTATTATTATATTAAGTTTATGAATGTTTAAGTCGTTTCTATCATTGGATTATTCTCTGCCCTAAAGGTTATGAATATATTATTAAATGAATTTGTTCTCATAAACTCACATCATATAAAATCTCTCTCTCTCTCTCTATTAAGTTTATGAATGTTTAAGTCGTTTCTATCATTGGATTATTCTCTGCCCTAAAGGTTATGAATATATTATTAAATGAATTTGTTCTCATAAACTCACATCATATAAAATCTCTCTCTCTCTCCATTCATTTGGTAGTATTTGATATGAATATAGGAATAAAAGTTGATTTGAATAAATTAATTGTTGAGCTCAGAATTGATGCGAACGCCTCTCCGATAATATCCACGAAAAACTATTTTTAATGTCATTTATTTGTATGTAATTTGAATTATCCCTCATTTCATCTCATTTTGCATGCATTTGGAAAATAGTATTTCCAAATCTCACACTACTTATACATTCAAAATAAATATAGATTTAATTCTGTAAATAATTGGTAATGAAATTGTTTAATAATAATATATTTATATAGTGTTTGTGTATAACTAATGTTCAGGAAGTTTATGGAGAGAAATGACTGCAAAGAAACACTTTATTTCCAATTCATTCTCAACCAAAGGCTTAAAAAGGGATAATTTTCATGAATTTAATCAAACATTTCATATGATATGATATATTGGAAAACATATGACTTAATGGAGATTTAAATGTATGAGAAATTGATTAAAAGTGTGCGAAACAAACACATAGTGTTATCGATTACATACGAAACGAGTGAAACATTTATAAAAATTATTTAAAAATTATGCGAAAATCAATTTCAAGTCACAGCACAGTAGACACAAAATGGTTTGCATTTAACTCTTGAGGCAATTAAATCACATCAGAGTTAGTGCTCTAAATTGATTTGAAATGATTTTTGTTGTATAATATAAAATAATTTCAATGCTTTTATAGCATAAGCTTTCAAAAGCCATTAAAACAAAACTCTTTGAAATTAGCATTTGTGGCGATCGAAACATACCTGAAAGATATAAACGTTTTTAATTTTGATTGATCTCCTATTTATATAAAGCATTACATTGTATACAGCATTTCATATTAATATTACACATAATTTATATTTTAGTTCAATATTCATAGTATGTTTTGCTAAACTAAAAATATCGTTTTAAAACAAAACGGTTTAACATTATTATCATTATTATTACCAGAAGTACTAATTAATTATCAAATAAAAAACAGTTAACGAAATATCTAATCAACATTTAAAGTAAATTCAACACAAATTATAACTTATGTCTAAAGAGATGCCGTATTTTATGATTATTAAGTATATGAATGGATAAGTATTTCCTCCTCTCATATGATATGCGAAATGCATTCACAGAAATGTTTTAATACATTATTCCTTAATTTCTTTTGCACTCTATTTTATGTATAATTGTGTAATCATTTGAATACGAGTTGTTATTTTTTATGACATTTTTTATATACAAATGATTTTTGCCATAATTTGAATGCTCGCATGAAAACCCATTTATCACATCCTAATTGAGATGATTCTCTCTGTGAGACAATAATTGTAATGTAATGTAATTGTTAGATATGTTTCGCACATAAATTTTATGACAAAAAATAATAAATAAAATATTTATCCCAAAAACAACAACAAGAATACGGGTATAAAATTCTCCAATTATTCGTTCATTTATGGCATAATAATACACAAGAATTATGCCATTATTTAAATCACTTTTTCGTTGTAATTCTTGGCGATTAAAACAATAAAAAGTAAAACAAAATTCCGTATAATAGCTTTTGTTATGGGCTTTTAATTAATCGATCGTATGATATATCGTATGAAATAACTTGTAATCTGTTTATAAACTATTGAATACATGAAAACCTTTGAGGAATTTGATTCCGTTATAAGTTTATAAGAAATAAAAAGTAAGAAACAAATATATGTTATATAACTTATATTACCGGTAATACTGAATAGTATCGCAACTGAGATCTCTATGATGTGTTGCATAATATACACCAATAACTACTGTATGTTATGAAAAGGATATCAAATATTATATTAAATATAAGAGCGCTTTTCTAATGCCCAAAAATAAAGGCTAAACACAGAAATGTTTGATACAATATAACTACTTTATAAATTACAAGTCATGCTTAAAAAACATGTTAAAAACATATTTAAATACAATGGAAAGCAATAAATATTAAAAATTGAATTAAATAGCAATATATTAGCAATAAAAGGATATTAAAAATACATTTCAATTATACACAAAGCGCTTCAAATAATATACTTTTAAAAGTAATAATTAATTTTATTGCACATAAAATTACGGTAAAAATTGGCCATTTAAAGGCATTTTAAAACTCCTTCAAACGTATTGATTGCAAATATAGACATTTAATTTTGAAGTTAAAATATAAACATTATGTTAACCATTGAGCCGTAGAATTGTTTTCCGGGGCTAACCCTTCCCTCTGGCCATCACTTGACTGTCTGTCTGTGTCTGTAGTTTGCGATGATATATACGGATAAATATACACTATTTTCTGTAATTTCTTCTCTCATTTATTATAATGACATCAATTAAATGATACATTTGTTCATAAATTAATTCTGTGCTCAAAGGGGTTCTAAGACTTCACCAAAAATTACATTAATTTAAAACAACAGTTAAATAATTTGAATGAACTTAATGTGCTCTTTAGACACTAAAAACTGTGATTACTTTTATTTTATTCATTCAATGGCTTTTAATCTTTAAGCAATTATTACAAATGAGAAATGCATTATAAAGTATATATAAACTCAATTAATATGTATTATTTTTTTTTGTTACAACATTTGTATTGTTTTCCCACTTGTAATGAATCGGATATTTGCATGAAATTTGTTTCGACATTTGTTAACAATATTTACAACTCATTTGTTATAAACGGTTTTCTTATGTCAAACATTTTGTTTTGTCACATATTTTTAGTATTACTGAAGATCAGGAAAAGGGAAACAAACATTATATTTTATTTTTAATTAAAAAAAACATTTGTTATATTGAAATTCTTAATACGTTATGAATCTACATAAAATATAAATATGTATACATTAACTCATACACATGTAAAGTATATAATAATACACATCAATTACAATTCAGTCCTTGTTATTCCATATTTAATTGTAAATTTCAAAAATTATTAAAATATCACTAAATTATTATGAACTCATAATGTGGTGCAAAAATAAGTTACATTTAATTACAATTTTCGCGTTTCTCTCAACAAAATTAAAACTAATATTTAGAAAAAAATGTTTTGATTTATAGAAATAAGTATTGAGTGTTAAAACAGGATCTGTTTATTAACACATATTATATCAAACACAGAACCCATTGATTACTGGTATAAGAGTTGTTTGCTGTAGAAAACACATAATTGTCATCAAACTATCAAAACAACCAATTTATAAAACTAAAAATATTTTTGAAAGCATATATTTGTCGCATCAAAAACTACAGTATTTGACTTATTTCTAATGGGAGTTAAGGGCTGTTTGTTAACTAAATTAGTGCTCAATTATCACCGGAGAAGAAGAGTTATATATAGGAAATGTCATTTAAAAGGCAACGAATTTACATATTAATAGACAAACAAATATATATTAAAAATCACGTCATATGGCAGATGTTTGAGATACCCTCAGAGGGACAGATCCCGAACCCTTTGAAGACATGGCAGGCATTTATAAGAATATTTTCAGTTTTAATGTAAATTTGTTTAATATATGAGTCGTTTTGCGATCCGTATATTGAAGCGAATAATCATATTTTGTGTGTAATTTATGCAAAATGTGTCCAAATTTGTCAACTAATTGGCAATTAATTAAAAATAATGTCACAAATAATTGAAATCAAACACTTGACTGCTTTGACTGAGAGTGAAGGGGTAAACGTATCCATAAATCAAATCATTATTGTTTTTAGTGACCGGGGGTTACAATTCATCAAATACTGTATAAACAACAAAAACAGATACCGATTATCAGTATATCTGCAAAAGTGAGTGTCAAATGATTTCGCAAATTGAATAAATTTAACGTTTTCTTATTTGATGTTAAAACAATTTTCTTACTTACATGCTCTTATTGTTTTTACATAATATAAGGTAAAAATAAGTTGTAAATATCTTAATCCCATAAACGAATATTTTTTACCATGCTAGTTTTTATCCACTGAATATAGTCTCAATTAGATTTGACGTATTTTTAAATTTTATTTTAACAAAAAGAAATTATTTAATGAATGAGTGATAAAATTCATTAATTTCTTCAAACATTTTTGTTGTTTTATTAAAATTTTTGAAACTAATATTTTACGGAAACCTCCAATTAATTATTCGATAATTAGTGATTATAATCGACACAAAAATGTCTGCAAAATTTATTAAAAGAGGAGAGAGAGAGAGAGAGAGAGAGAGAGAGAAAGAGAGAGAGAGAGAGAGGAGTAATAATATAATCCCTAAGATTGCCGTATCTTTTAGTTAATAGATGTCTATCTTTTAATAATTTATTTAAAAGATATTATCGGAAAAAAGCAAAGAAAATGTAAAAAACACACCAAAAGAAGAACTCTCTCTCAAAAATCTCATCTACAGTATAATCAGTCGACAGATTTTTTCTCTTAAAATTAATAGTTAGTTGTGTTTTGAGTCGATTGTAAAACTCCTAAGGTCTCCTAACTTAAGCCCTAAAGTATTTTATATGTATTGATTATAAAGGAGAGAGAGAGAGAGAGAGAGAGAGAGAGACCAGTTAAATAATTTTATAATACACAATTTTTTATGTAATTTCGTGACAAAAATCTATTGGAATTTCTTTTTGTTTTACATATTATTTAAGATTTGTTTTATGAGAGAGAGAGAGAGAGAGAGAGAGAGAGATCAAAAATAAAAGACGATTAAGACTTATTTAATTTTAAACAAATTATCTTTAAACATATTGATATACAGTAAAAAACAGATAATGCTGTATTATAATTTGCTGTAAAATATGTGAAATACCAATTTTTTGAATAAAACTCCTGTGAAAACGGGAATAAAGAAAATATGCATTTATTTCTACATAAAGGAAAAGTTTATCAAACTTTCAAAAATGCTATTAAAATGAGATATAAATGCTGTAACACTTTCATCACAAATGCACAGATTTTTATATATAACTCACTTAACAATGAGAGTAAAAACTGCTCTTTTGTATGCCGTTTACAATAGTCTCACAAAATAACATTCAATTTAAATACAAAACCACTTGTTATATAACACTAATCCCTCCCAATCATACTTTTGATGAATTACACACTTTTGAAAAGGGCTTTTGAAATGTGAAAAAACAGTTTTCGTTTTTACCCCCAATTCTATGCTGAATATCGTTAGTGTCAGAAAACTTCTCCCAACAACACAAACACTAAATAAAAGTTATATTTTCATTATATAAATAACTAAATAGAACTTAATTTAACGTTTAAAATAAAAATAAATTTATGTGTGTTTAACACAAAAGATTACAATTTATCGGAAATATTATTAAATTATAAAATTATTTAACTGCTCTCTCTCTCTCTCTCTCTCTCTCTCTCCATTATATGATGTTTGATTGAACTGTCGATCCATTTGTTTTGTCCTCAATGTCTATCATATCTGTTAATACAATTGTCTGTCAAATGAAGCAATTGATTAGGAATTGTGTCCCCGAAAGGAGAGAGAGAACCCAATAATTGACTGATTGTTAAGTGAGATAGCGATAAACAATTTGTGTATTGAATGGCATTTACTGACCCAAAAAGTTGTCAAATTTTCTGTATTATTAACAATAATATTCTCCTCCCTTTGAATGGGCGAAACGTATAGCGAAATCCCGGAGCTATTCGTCAACCAGAAGAAGATAAGGGCAAAGAATTGCTGGAAATGGATCTGAATATAGTTCTCGACAAGTCTTCCATAATATCACAACATTTGCCAAAACTGTGTTCAGAGGCCGCGAACCAAACGTTCACTCGAGAAATCGATTTACGATTTTGGGCCAACACTGGAGGTAATTATTGATATATGGTTTGCACACAACTAGTAGTCATCTCCTACTACTTCTTCAGCCTCTGTTCTCCCATCCATTTATAGCCAATAGAGAGTCAAACTAATAATAAAAGTCTATAATTATTAATATAAATATTATTTTAGTCGAAACATAACATATTGTTTTCGCTGTCGTTTACACTATAACTATAACTCTTACCCTTAACTCTATATACATTAGAGTTTGAATCAACTCAATAACTGCTGGCTATTCCTATGGCTTATCTGTTTAGTGTACTCTTCTGTATGACTGCCGTTAATATACAAACATATTATATCTTTCATACCCGATATAACATCATAATGACATAACTATTATTATATTCACATCTCTTTCTCTCTCTCCCCCTCTCTTCTCATGTGCTCTTCATTGACATGAAATGTCTGCTGCAGTCGTGAATCGGGACATAATAGCGTTGACATCGTCTGTGCACAAGTCGGCCGCCTCTACACCCGTCCAAAGTTGTCCAGTGATGAGTGAGACGGAAACGGATCCGTGTGTTTGTCACCTGCAGATGTGTGTCGCGTGGTATCCGTGCGCTCTCAAGTACTGCAAGACCAAAGACGGCAATACATCCAAACTGCAGACCTATCGGTGCGGTATTAAAACGTGTCGCAAGTGTCGAGACTTTCAATTTCACTCGCCGTTCAGGAAAAACTGTTTATGGGATTAAAAGGCAAAACACAATACATATATTTTATATATTTTTCTCGTCGATCGTGTGTTGTTAACAGTAATTTCATTTCGTGTGTTTCCGACGCCGTTATTATTATAGTTTTATTTTAGAGATTGAATTTAATGGACATCTCTATCGGTTGTGTTGCTATTTATTTATTGATTTTTGATGGAAACAAATGTGTTGTGAAAAGCAAATCAAATTGTATTGTATTCTCAGCTAATAGTATTGGATATGAATTGTAATGATATTAATATTATTTTTCTCGTCGACGAGTTTACTCTCGCAGTGACTGACAAACACACACTCTATACGCTCGCGACGTGTCATAAGTGCTGCCAAAAAAACTTTATATTACATCAAACTTACAGTTATGTGAGAATTAAATGATATGAAAATATATTTATAAAATACTAAATATATATAAATATAAATGTATATTTATTCTAGTTATATAATAGACACACAGATATATAACAGTGTATATATGATTACCAAAAAGACAAGTGACTCCAAAATGCACTTATAGTCCATAAGCTGTTCTTCCAAAAGCATAAATCGCTGTAAAATTTAGAGCAATTTTTCTAATTATACTGATATCTAAACATTAAATCTTGAAAACACTGTCAGAGAAATGTATTTTGAATTTTTAAGGATTTACTCTTTAATATAAATGTTATGAAGAATTTTAATTATAATTTTTGGGAAACAAATTTCTATTCAAATATATGTTATAAATATATGAAAATATTATACAAAAATGAGAACATATTATATAACAAAATGAGAATATTATTAATTAAAATATACGCAAAAATACAGACATTAAATGGTTATTATTGAGTAAATGATTTAAAAATTATAATTATAGCAAAAATTATACTATAATTTACATAAACTTAACGGTGCTTTTTGTAGTTACCATTAGTGACTACACATTACATCACAAAACAGTATTAATGTCCGGCTTTTTCCCCCATCTCTTCATATTAATAGCGATTTTAATGTTTGAATTATTTTGTGGTGAAGACAGACAACGAAAAACTCAATGACTTTATTTATACTTTCGGTCTTTGGTTTTCCTAATGATAATTACATTTGAATCCACAAAATAATTACTAAAAGTATTTTTGCAATTCTTTCGCTCATTGAGTGGGAGAAGGAAAGCATAAGTGAAATACAAAAGTCATATAAAAACTTATGTAACAGAAAAATATACTCCACTTTATTTCCATTATTATAATGATTACTATTATCTTATTTTTGGACCAATTTTATGATTACATATAGAGTTCCTTAGAGTCCAATAGGGGTTTTGTGCGGCTATTATTTGCTTTATTATCGTTTATAATTAGTCTTTTATACATACGATATATACAAATACATAAATATATATTATTGTGTTTCCTCTCGTTTTTCATATATGAATAAATGATTTTTTACTATTTTCTATATTAAACAAATGCATGAATTATATATAAGTATGTAATTAACGCCAACATAGAGTTCTATACTTCTCTCACTCTCTTAGTCTCTCTTCTCATCAATTGTGACAAAAAAAGACATTAAAAATGCATTTAATTTTTGTGAATAATATATGCATTGAAATCAATATTTTATTTTCTATTCAAACCATACTATTTGTGTAAAAGGAAAATATATAACAAATTCTTTCATTCAGTTTTTTGTAACAAATTATATATATTTTTATAGTGTCTTTAAAAAAAGCAAACAAATAAAGAGATTTTTAAACACATTGAAAATGTTTATTTATTTCATCTTATTTTTTATATACACTCTATTTTGGGTCTAAATTAATATAAATTTCTTTATCGACGAAAGGGATGAAGTGTTTCTTTTGTGTTGGCTTTATATCTGTGGAGGTCTTAAACTCCCAGAGCGATGGCATAGACAACACACAGGCAATGATCGCCCAGTATTTCGGTGTTATTTTAGTTTATTTTGGACGCGAATATAGATTTTCGTATTATATGTCTCTCTCCTCTCTTCTCTAACTTGTCTTCTTCTCTATCGCACAACAAAAATAGTGAAACATTTAATATAAAAAACTGTTTTTTTTGTTATGAGAATTGAATTTAAAGTGGAAAATACGGCACAAAATTGTGTGAAAGGAATTTTCTCCCAAGAATTTGTTTCACTTTTCTCTTTACTTGACTTTCATTTAATTTGAGGCAAAGTTTTCTTATGTTTTGGTGAGAGACTGAAACAGAAATCATAACAAAATATATGATATATTTTTCTAACTTTTAATATAATACTTATTTTCTTCTATGCGTTTACAATATTATTATTATAGATATAAGTTTTCACATAAAAAATATGTCTCTCTCTCTCTCTCTCTCTCTCTCTCTCTCTCTCTCGCCTTCACTTATAGTAGAAAAAGCAATCATATATTTCACAGAACCTTAATATTAAAGTGAGTTTTGGCTCTACTTTTCATTTCAATCATTTCTTTTTTGATGTGATTTATTGGAAAATATAGTGTTTTCTCTCTTATTGTGATATTCCATATAATATGACAGACAGGCCTTCGCTATACAAAACTATATATAACTTATGTTTAACTATTATCTAACTTTTAGGCCTATTCTCTATCTCGGGATAAAATAACACTTCATATTAAAGTGTTGTTTGGATTATAATTTTAAAACAAATAAATTGAAAATTGAACAAAAATTGCAGCAAAAATCTCGAGTTCAAGAGACTTATCATTAATATCGAAATAAAATCACATTTAATTAATTAAAACTATTTATTATATAA
>CAJPIZ010004187.1:0-10591 GCA_905368565.1 Medioppia subpectinata
ATGGGAATATAAATCAATGGAAATACAAAAAGCAATTGAAATACAATTTCGCGTTGAATACAAAATTGTGGACATTTTATGTTGTGATTTGTTTTCATTTGCCATTACATCCAATGGAGAAGTGTTTAAATGGAAAAAACTGGGAGATATTGAGATAAGAAATACACCAAAAATATCATGTGTAAATAATATAAAAACCATCTGTGTAAATAGAATAGATGACATAATTATGTTATCAAATAATAACCAAGTATACAAATTACATAGGACGAAAAAGATGATGATTATGATTAATAACTTATTATTTACTGAGCTTGTTGAAACAAGTAATCATTATATTATTGTTGGAATAAGTGGCGAAAAAGTGTATACATATAATCAATTATTTATTGAGACAGAATATAAAACATTTGATAATTACTTCATTAATGAATTTCAAATTACTTATGAAACCATAGATATGACTAAACATAACTGTGTTAAGGAAATTAAAACGATACCAAACTATGGTAAGAAACTGACATTAATTAAACATATTATATTACATATTATACTTTTTTATATTTGTTATAAAATATATTAGAAAACAGTGACGAAACAAATAACATAGAATTGTACGAAATACTGAAAACGTTAGGATCGGGTGGTTTTGGGGATGTATATGAAGTGATGGATAAAAACAAAGAAAGCGTTTATGCGCTTAAAAAATGTCCACTAAATGGTTAGATATTTTGAATAATTTTCAAACATGTTTAATTTAACGATGACCTTTAAGTTCTCGTGTAGCTATAAAGCATAAATATTCTATTGAAACACAATACACAAGAACATAAATATTTATACAAATAATTATTTCTATATTATAATAAATATCGTATTTTTAGGTTTGACTGAAAAACAAAAGGGATATGTTTTGATAGAAACGGAAAACTTGATAAAATTGCGCTCAGAATATGTCATTCAATATTATTACTCATGGATTGAAAACAACACTTTATATATTCTTATGGATTGTTTGGCCGGATGTTTAACAGAAGTTTTAGAATATAAGAGACAATTATTTGGGAAATTTATGTCTGATTTTGAATATTATATATCATATGAAATATTCAAACAATTGGTCGAAAGTGTGGAATATTTGCATATAAATAATATCATTCACAGAGACCTCAAACCCGATAATGTATTGATTAATAATAAATTATATAAAGGCAAAGTAATCCATAGATATATAAAATTATGTGACTTCGGTTTGTCTAAATCCGTGGATGTATTGAGTGATGGATACAAACAAAGTAGTGTTAAACACACCGAAGATGTGGGAAGTGTTGACTATCAGTCACCGGAAGCGCAAACTACTGAATACAACCATTTAATAGATGTCTATAGTCTGGCACTCATTGGGGCACAAATTTTTCGTATAAATATAAAAGATATTGAAAACGGAAAGTAAGTTATTATAAAAATTAATCATGATTTGATTTCTATTATATTTTAGATTGGATCTTAATTTGCAAAACAATTATAATATAAATGTAAAAAATAATTTAATAAAAATAAACCAATTATTGGTTGAAATGAGTGCTAATAAGTGGTCAACAAATGAAAAGACTGATTGGAGACAAAGACCCGAATGTGATATAATTTTAGATAAATTAAAACATTTATCGATTGAACCGATTATTGAGAAATTTGATTATTTGTTCAACGATTTAAGCAAAAATAAATTCACAATATTTTCAGATTATTTTTGTAAATTATTTGAAGATTGTGTGATTTGTCAAACATGCGATAAAAATAATAGTAAATCAATTTATAGCCACTTTACTAATACTTACAAATTTATAATTAATGTTTATTTATTATAGAATTTATCGAAGCTTTCAAATGGCATAGGAATAAGTTTTGTCAATATGTTGGCAATTTGGCAAAAATACGAATTATCAAAACCAACAAGATTTCTTATGTAAGCAAATTTAAACAACAAAGTAAGTTTTTCGCATATTACATAAGACTAAATCGTCTAAACGTGTTTTGCCTATTAAAATGTTGTAACCTTTTTTATGTAAAATGTTGCATGTGTCTGATTCAACTTGTATGGTTTTAAGCGCGTAATTTCAAAAATTAAAAAATATATATATAAAATTATGAAATATTTTTGTTTATACAATTAATCATAATTACAAATGCTTTAATCAAGCATGGTTATTCGTATAAATATTCTGTTATTTGTCACATAATATTCATTTAAATATTTAAATTTAATAAGATGTACAATATTTTTTTTAATTTTAATAATAGATTACTATGATATGAAGAGAATTGTGGACAATGTTAGAAAAATATTTGCATTAAAGCTAAAATATTTGCTTCAAATTTATAACTCTTGGATAGAAAACAATGAGATTTACATTGAAATGGAGTTTTGTTCGCAAACTCTATGGGATGTCATAAATGCAAAACACGTGATATTTGGAACACAAACCCATCACTCGTTGGCAATGATTTCAATTGATTTTCTTATTTCACAGCAATTATTGAGACAATTATTACATTGTATTCAAGCAATAATTGCTTTAAATATAAATATCGAAAGCATTTCACTCAATACTAAAGAAATATTTATTTCAAATGATAATATAAAAGATGAATTTAATATAAAATTTTGTTTATTTAAGTATGAATATATTGATTGTGATGAAATATATTCTACAATTATTAAAAATAATGATATTAAACAAATTGGGAAAATTGCTCACAATATATTTAACATCCAGATAAATAATTTTAAAAAGATTGATTATAAATCATATATTTTTAAAAGATTTTGTGTAAATATCTGCCAAATCACAGCATTTATTAATGGATTACTTAACGGATCAGAAGATAGAGATATTTCTGATATAATCAATGAATTTAATAATATTTTTGGTGAAAATGCAAACAAAATAAACGCTAATATAATCTCACTAATGGAAAAATTATTTCTGTGGCGAATCCCTATATTTAATGCAAAATTAATTAAATATAAATTTATTTATGATTATTTCGAACAAATACTTGGCCCACAGTATCGGTTGCCGGTAAAACTAAAATAAAATAATATGTTTAAAAACTATTTTTAATTAATTTGTTTGTTTTTTAGATACTGAACCAATTGAATGCCGAGTTAATGGAAAGTAATTATAAGCAAGATTTAGAAATGTTTGAAACAACCAAGCAAATTTATTTAAATCTTGATCTTTTCTCTGCTGATTATCACAATCATCAAGAAATTAGTTCCCAAAGCCTTTTGAATGTCATAAATGCAAAACACGTGATATTTGGGACACAAACACATCACTCGTTGGCAATGATTTCAATTGATTTTCTTATTTCACAGCAAATGTTGAGACAATTATTACGTTGTATTCGTAAAATGACTAAATTGGATAAAAATCTAACAAACAATTCACTCATCACAAAAGATATTATCATTATTAACAAAAATATACTAAGTAAATATTACATGAGAATATTATGCAAATCTAACAATAGTGAATATTGCTCAATAATTCTAAATCACACCAAATTGTGTCAAATGGGAGATATTATCAACAATTTGTTTGAAATTCAATTACGGTAATAAATATTAAATTTAAATAATACTTTAAAAAATTTAAAAACTATCTAGATTTATTATAATATTTTAAATTTATTAAATATGATTTAACTTCTATAGAAATGTCGATAAGAATATTGATTATAAATCATATATTATGGATACTTTTGGCGTAAATGTGGATAAAATCCAAGCATTTATTAATGGATTACTCGAGGGATCAGAAGAGAGAACACGAGATATAAAGGATATAATGAATGAATTCAATGAGATTTTTGGTAAAAATTATATGAATAAACTAAATGTTTATATTTATTATTTACGTATATTACAAATGAAAAGTGTTATATTATCACAAATGCCAAAATCTTTGTCAATTAATTATAGCTTTATTTACTTTTATTTTAAAGAATTACTTGCACCAGAAAACAATAAATGAACTTAATCATTATAAATAATAAACACTGATTTAATTTATTATGCTAATATATTATAATAGATTTTTATAAATTATACTTAAAAATTTGGTTAATATTTAACACAAAATCAATTTAATATATATATATATATATATTTTAAACAAATAATTGAAAACTAGGAGGGGGTAGCCGAACGATCCTATAAACCACATTATTCTTATCAGAATAGTGATTAAAAATGATATTTTTGGCAAAATATCTAAGTATTTTATTTTTCCACACTTTAAACATATTTTTCTATAAAAATCATTACTAGCTCAAATAAACTAAAATCAACGTAATACTGATAAAAAATTTAGAGTTGGTATTTATAAGTAAATCTGAATATTTTAAATGAATACTATCATGATAACTGTAGAAATAATGAATTATTTGTGTGTTTTATTATAATTGTTGCATAGAACAATATTTTAACCCTTTTTATATCAAAATATTAACAATTTTTGTGATTGTATTACCACATATAATTACATATTTTTAGAATTATTACTACATATTATATTACATATTTTTGGCCTTATTACTGTATATGTGAACTCTTTAGTTATTATTGAATGTATTTTACATGTATTACATTTAGTAAATTTACATACAGAACATGTATTTTATAATTACCTTTATTATCATAGTGTAAGGATGGGCATAATTTGAGCATTTTATAGAAATTATTAATACACATATAAATATTAATGTTTAGTCAAACATACTGTTAAAACAACTAACACAAAATAAAATGTTAGTGAAAAAAGTAAATTAAATCACTATATACTAAATTGTTTAGAAAAAAATGTTCATTTCGGCCATAACTCAAAAAGTAATCAAGATAATTTGATTCTGTCTTCAGATTATAATAACACTCGCCCATGTCCACATCTCATATAAATTTTATTTAAATTTATTAACATTAAAAGTATTTATTTTTTTAAAAAAACTGAGAAAAAAATTGTTCNTCCACATCTCATATAAATTTTATTTAAATTTATTAACATTAAAAGTATTTATTTTTTTAAAAAAAACTGAGAAAAAAATTGTTCAAAAAATTTATTGGTATACGAAAACTTTTTTCCTGTTTGATAAAAGTCATAAGTGTCTATATAATAATGATAGCTACACATCTCCTCTATAATCCTAATTAATTATATTATCTCAGCAAGCTCTAAATTTTTTCTAATAAGGGGTAGAACCAAGGCACCCATTGGCCAAAATAAATTTGGCAATTTTTTCAATGAGCTTTTTTAAGAAAAATTTCTTTTCTAACAGACACTGCACTATACTGTAAGTTCAAAAAGATCATTGAAAAATGACAAAGTTGAGTTTTGTCTATAAATGCATTGGTTTAACTTTCATTAAAAAAATAATCCTAAATTTCAAAGGTAAAATTATATGTTTAAATCATAGAGGAGATGTGTGGCGATGATTATTATATAAACAATTATGACTTTTATCAATCAGGAAAAAAGTTTTTCTATACCAATATATTTTTTAAACAATTTTTTCTTCAGTTTTTTTTTGAAAATAAATACCCTTAATGTTAATCAATCCAAATAAAATTAATATGAGATGTGGACATGGGCGAGTGTTATTATAATCCAAAGACAGAATCAAATTATCTTGATTACTTTTTGAGTTATGGCCGAAATGAACATTTTTTCTAAACAAGCTAGTATCTTTTATATAATATTACGTGCTTACAATTATATTATTTTATATATGAACATAGCAAACAAATCCTTACCATACAATTTCTCCCATGTTAATTTTCGACTGTTTCGTAGCATCATTTAGGTATCCAATGAAACGGTCGCGTAGTTTTTTAGTCTCGGTCTGTTTAGCGTTTATAATCGGAGTGTATTTCAGCATTTTGTCATCGGGCAGTTTGCAGAACAGGTTAACTTTCTCATAGAATTGAATAGTAGGACTCTCCAGCATCACGTCACGGATTTTTGGTTTAAGGTAACCTGCCCATTTCATGCCGGTTACTATATCCCAGAAACTGCAATGTATAATTAAAATACGATTCATTATAATATTATTTATTATGTAAATACTTGTTTACCGCACACGTCGACGTCTACCACCCCCTAATCGTCAATTTATACATTTAACCTATTCTCACTTTCACTAACCAAACATACATGTATAGTCTGTGTAAATCATTTTTGATGATTTTTTAATGAAGTTTAAATTAAATTAATACAGGTAATGTTATATATAATGTTATTTATATAATAAATAAACTAGTATTTAGCCAGTCCACCTTCATTATTAATGGCCGCTTCGATGCGGTTCGGAAAGGAGTTGACCACCTTTTTCAGGTATTGAACTGACAATGATTCCCACTTTTCCCAAACTCTTGCTATCAATTCCGTTCGGTTTCGGGGAATTGGGGTTTCAAATACCGATTCTTGAAGTACACCCCAAACCGGTTCAATAACATTAAAATCCGGAAAATTCTCACTCCATTCGTCTTTAGTCTAGGAGTTCTCAAATCTTGACTCAATTTTCTCGATAACGGGCTTAATAATGTGTGCGGGAGCCGAGTCCTGGAGAAAAGTGGCCTTTCTTATATTTGGGATCAATTTGTTATTATCGATAGTTTTTAAATATATGGAAAGGATTTTTTTAGATACACTTTCCCGTTAATTTTCTCATTTTTCGGACACACGTATAACTCAGTTACACCGTTTGCTGTGATACCGCCCGCGATCATAATTTTTACGGGAAATTTCGTGACACCAATGATTGTAAAGTTATTATGCAATGTACGGATTTTTGTATTATGTCGATTAGGCATTGGATTCAATTCAATAACACATTCATCGGTAAATAACATTTTCCCGAAGTGCCTCTCCGTGTCGGTTGCGATCACAATAACCGTCCAATTGTGCGGTCAGAGCAAAGGCCAGTCGGTCTCTGATATTCTTTTGCGATAATAATGGCTTAACTTTTAATTTCCGGGCAATGTTACCCCATTTTGCCGACTTAGCGTATTTTTGGACACAACGCCAAAAAATAGTTTTGTTGTGATTGCAATAATCATTGGTAATATTGAGAAATGTTGCACATTTTCTTACTGATGCTCCCAATCTGTCTTTCATTCGTCCAGTGATTCGCCGTTTTGTATTCGAAAATATATTCGACTTTTAATTATTGAGTTCTTGTTATAACGGTGTTTGAAATCCTGTCTTTCTGTCCACACTTTGACGGTATTTCGGGTGACTTTCATTTCTTTTATAATATCACAGATTTTGAATCCCTGACCACTCATTAAATGAATTTGTTTTCGATTGAACTCTTTTTGTGTATACATTTTAATAATAATTAATTTAAATGATTATTAATTAAAAATTAAAAGCGTTATTTGAGTTTTGGACACATTTTAACACAATTTACGCATCAAATTATGCGATCATCAAAAGTGCTTTATACACAGTTTACATGTAATATACCTAAACATTAAACACTTTAGGGCAGGCGTTGATAGAATTAAATGTGATACAATTATTTATTATAAGATTATATTTAATTAGTATTACATTGTTGATTAAGTCCTTTGCATTTTAGTTGTAGTGTTTTAAATTATAATAAAAATTACTTGCAAGTTAGAATTGGTATAAAAATTAATCAAATACAGCATCTAGAATCTAGATTTAACATTTTGAACAATGTCAGCCAGAGACACTATGGTCCTGTTCAAAATCTAGTATATTCATTTATTATAATTTACATATAAATTAAATGTTAATCAAGCGTTTGATTTTACGGCTGCTATTTTTCAATTTGTAAAAATATCTAATAAATAATACTGTATAACATATTTGAACATACAATATAAAGAAAATTATATGATGAAATACAATTTATTTAATGAAATACAATGACTACTCACAGTCTACCCGAGCCTTTAGTATCGCCCAATTCATTGCACTTTTCTTTAATGATTTCCAACTTTTCCGGTGCTTCGACTCCATTGCCATATCTCTCATACTTTGTTGATATGATATCAATGGCCGCCTCTTCCTCTTCCTGTCCACAATATATTACACCTAAGAGTCATATAATTATTTTTAATTAGTAGTTTGCCTATACACAGTAGTTAATGTATAATAGTTAATTTCGAGTAAGTATTCATAAGTTAAATAATAGTTTTAACGTTAATTAAGTGTCTGAATATTTTATAATAATTAAATATTAATATTAGCTTAAACACACATTTGGACATATATAATCATAAACGGCATACATATTGCCCACAATTAGGACCCGTAACGTACCGACTCTAGCACTTGGATGAAAATGACCATCACCTTACTCTCTCTTCCTCTCTCTCTCTCTCTCCTCACTCTCACACAAAATTACAGATTGTTAGCAAATCTATGACCCAAGTTAAATTTTACCTAACACTCGTGTTTTTAGTAGTATTGTAGAATAATGTTATTTATAAGTTTATCTAACTAATATATTACTTTGTAATAATAAATGTTATTTATAAATCCCCTCTTATAATTTAATATAAATTTCACATACTGTATTATTAACAAAATACCACCATTTTGGTGGCCTTATTAATAATACATATTAATTAAGTATATTATATAAAAATATTTGAATATATATGTACATACCAATTATAGACAATATAATAAAGAGATTCATCTCTAAGAATTTAATTATTATAAAATATTCAGACACTTAATTAACGTTAAAACTATTATTTAACTTATGAATACTTACTCGAAATTAACTATTATACATTAACTACTGTGTATAGGCAAACTACTAATTAAAAATGGTAATATGAAACATTTGGTTTTATTTTAATTAAAACCAAATGCGTCATTTTTATAATTAAATAAAATTTTTCAGTTTTAATTACATATATTGGCTTAATAAGAAATTAACGGGACTTTTTTTGTAACGTAATTGTAACTGGCCCGACACCGGGAAGTAGATAATCACGTGCCAAAAATTCGGGTTGTGTCTGATCCGCGATTTCCACATATGGAATTGTTGGTCAACTTATGCTTGTGATGAATAGATCACTAGTAATGTGAAAATCCTTACTCTGACTCTAAATATGAATAGTAACTCCTGTTTTAAGCTAATTATTAATGTTTGAAATCTCATTATGAGTAATATATCCAAATTGTATTGAAATGCTATAAAATATATTCAGTCTTGATTTATCCCTTAAACAGTTTGTTTGCCTTTTTGTAATAAAAGCATTTCTCATTGAATACCGCGTGTATTTCATTGGAGGTCTTTTGTCCTAAAAAGTAGGACACGGGACCGCTCTTACGAGCCCTAAAAAGGCAGTAAACTCTAGGGATCGTCCGGAAGGACCCAAGACTCAACCGCAACAACAGGACTACTAATTGTAGTCAATTAAACGGTAAGAGGACTTCTAATCTGAGAAGTCCTATCAGTGGCCAACGCCTGTTCACCGCTCCCAAGTCTCTACCATCTACACCAACGACGGGTGAACAGCAGCCCCACCTCTTAAGACCAATTATTTCATCACATGCTTATACTGGAAAATAATTTGTGACCATTTAAAACCGAATGAGCATTTACTCAGAGCATGTAATTACATACATACATAAAATATGCCTATTTTTGGCCTATTTTTAGACCACTTATTTCGGAAATTACATATAGGTCTTTGACCGAGAAGTTCTCTCATACCCACCATATACTCCTGTTATTCCTCTATCAGATGACTATTAAAATCATTCTCTGCAATCATGCTTTAGTGTTAGAAATTGCAAAACAAAAATAGTGGCCGAAACTGATTTCACTCACTTTGTTGTCTCACAAAACCGCCATTATATTTGGGAATTAAATGAAACTTTGTCCGATTGATGGCCAATAGTTGCCGATAATTTCGGCTATTACATAATTTGAATTAATTTATATAATCACAATAAAAATGAATTTTCTATTTTTTATTAAATCAGTCCCGTCAATTTCCTATTAAGCCAATAAGACTTAATTATATTATGTATTTAATATTGTTTGTAGTCGTGAATTGTTTTATAAAAAATTTTATTTTTTTAAAATTTTATTTAAAACAAAATATAAAACTTCAATCTATTAATTAAAAAATTACACAAATAATAAATTATTCTAAATTAATTTAATAGTAGATTAAATGACAAAACTTGTGTCTATGGATGTGTATAATGCATTATATTGAATGAGAGAGAGAGAGAGAGAGAGAGAGCGAGCGAGAGAGTAAGGTGATGGTCATTTTCATCCAAGTGCTAGAGTCGGTACGTTACGGGTCCTAATTGTGGGCAATATGTATGCCGTTTATGATTATATATGTCCAAATGTGTGTTTAAGCTAATATTAAGTGTGTGATTAAATGTACAATTGGTGAATGAATGACAATTTAGATTAAATTTAAAAAAAGTAATTAACTCAAGTTAATTACTTGATTATAAATATATCATTTAAGATATTATATACAATGATTGACTCTCTCTCTCACTCTCTCTCTCTCTCTCTC
>CAJPIZ010004188.1:0-10591 GCA_905368565.1 Medioppia subpectinata
TTTACGTATAATTAGTGTTGTGCCAAATGTTACTAATCTTAAAGTTAATTACCACTAAATTCAAGTCATTTAACTTACATAAAACTATTACTTGCAATTTGTTAACATGACATATTATGTTTTAATTGAGATAATATTCAAGTAATTATTACTTTAATAACACTTCTGAAGCTATTGTTAGCATTATAGTGATTGAACATAATTAATTAGTAGTTATATATTAAATATTGATCTTTTATTTAAAAATTTAATTTTACTAAATCTTACGGTAAATTACTCAAAATTACATTTTACAATTTATTAGAATGTATGGTGTAACTTTAAATAATATATTTTTTTATGCATTATCAGACGTTATTAGCTATAATTAGTTTATTTAAAATCACTATAATTAACATTTTAGTGGTTTTTAATGTATTTCAGTGGTATTGGTATTAATAATTGTGATATATTTCACATTTGTATCGATGGTAAGGAAATTATTGGAATTTCTGTCGCATTATTTGTTTTCTGTAAATATTTTTAACAAGGTTTCTGCAATTTTATATACTGTTATTCTGTTATATGATAAAAATTTTGTACGATTTCTGTACGAACAATCTGTTGCAGAGGGATTTGTCGAATGGTAATGCTTAATTGGCCCAAAATTGTACAATTAAACATTTTTAAAAATATCATGAGACTCTTTAACATGGGTTTCTATGGAATTACAGCTTAAGTCTATGACATAGGTTAAATATGGGTATGGGAGTAATGTTATTCCTATGAAATAATGCTTTTTGTATAGAGATAATGATCGAGATTATGCTTTTTCTACGGATTTCTGAAATTTTAATAAACCAATTGTTGTTACAATTTTAAAATTCTTAAAATAACAATATTTAAGTGACCTAACAATAGCTTTGAAAAATTTGAAATTTTGATGTGTTTCCCGAATTGTGGTTAACGTATAGCATTGTGTGTGAACCTTGTTTATGTTTAAAATAAATCTTATAAAAATGATCCTAGTTATGTCAACTTTTTACCCAAAGTTTTACACGAATATTTTTAACCAGGGGAATATTTTTTAAAATATTCTGAAGAATTTATTATTATGTATTATAATTTATTTATAAATTGCTATTATTTCTATTTCATATGAAAATCTGTGCCAAATAGACACCGATTCAAGTGATCAATGAATTATTAGATAAAAGACAGCAAATTATTGATCATAAATAAGTTATTTGAAACTTATATTCAACTGCACTAATACTGTATATTTATGTATTATATAAGTTAGATTATTTGTGAGTAATTCTATGAAATCATGCTTAAGTGTCTATTACTACAGTATAGCCAATTAATTTATGTGTACAAATATGAACATGTTGCTAATGTGTTTGAATGCATATGTTTATGTGGCCCAACACAATCCCCAAATAATCAAATCCTATTTGTTATACAATACACTGTAATGTATGTGTGCCACGTTCAGTGTGCCCCTAACCCACCCCTATATGTTTGTTCACTACATCATCTAATATTACATATGTTTTCAGCCCCCGATTCTAACCCCCAGTCATCCCAACCCTATTCATTCATGTGTTGTATCTCCGAAGCACTGCTTCATAAGTCGGCGCATGTATTGAGTGATACTTTGCATTGATTTGAATGAAAACTAATGAAACGCCGATTTGTTTGCGAGACATCACTCTTGAGATGAGAATATAGTGTAATAATTATGGGATAAATGTGTTATATATCGGAGAATATGGTCTCAAAATTGCCACTTGTTTGGTGTGTCGGCTGTTCGGCGATGTCTTCGCACATCAATAATGCAATCCTGAGTTTGTGTCCCATATGTGGACGTAATTAGTGTACGAGTGGTGAGAGGGGAGAGAGTGTCGGCCATTGGAGCGATCGGTTGCTCTCTCTGTACTGTAGTTGGCGTTCGTATCGCTCGACTGTTTAGTCACTTAACACCAGATAGTGGTCTAATATATATACGTATAGATACTATAGCTATATATATGCAGTATATATACATGTATGCGAATATATATACACCACATATACAGGAATATAATATATACATGTAATACATGTATATATATTGAGTGGTTATAGAGTATATGCAGTATATAGTGGTATAGATTGCTGTGTATATATACAGGCATTGGATGTATTGGTAATGTTATGTATATATGGAGTACTGAAATGAATTGAATTATGGATTAATTGTAATGTATTTGTGGCCAAAAAGTGATCTACAGTTTGAATGTTGTGTTCAATCCGTTGTAATCATAATAATGTTAATAATGTTATCGCAATAAGTGTTGAATTGTTGTCACTATTTAGTGAATTGTCGTATGAAATAGTGTTGTGTTGTATATATCATTGAATTGTGCTTATAGTGTGTTAGTGTTGTTATTATGGGTAATGCACCCTCCAATAAAAAGGGAGACCCCACCGAGAATGGTAAGTTAACACTAACACCCCCTCCACACACCCCTCAGCCCCCCTCAACCCCCACCACAGCCACAGCGAGTGTGTTGTGTTAACTCTGACCGCAATTACAGTACAGTCTATAGGAAACGCTTGTCTCCATTGCTATGCCATTGCAATGCCAGCCATTCATTGAGTGATAGGATTGAGTGGATTGAATGGCAATTGTAATTGACTGCAATCCATGGGGTGGTGCCCCTCAGCCCCCACAACCCCCACACCTCCCAGTACTATACATGCTATGCAAATGAATGCATGAAATGGTGTTTGAAATGATATAAAAATAGCTGAACTCCTTCTGCGCTATTAATATATGAAACTGTTTTTTAAAGACTATTTATATTTACATAGATTTGGATAAACATTAGTTATATTGAAGTGTACTTTCATTTCAATATATAAGTTGTAGGAATGATGTGATGATAATATGGACGCAAATACATTGTGTGATTCACCACTTTCTCAATACATTGACAAATAATTAATTAAAATACAATATTTGTGACAATATTTATTAATACAATAGTTATGTTTAGTATATTTTGGATTGAATATAACTTTTAATGGCCTTGAAATCGAAATCACTATTCTTTGGAGTCAACTATCGATATAACATTGCGTGAGAGAGAGAGAGAGAGAGCATATGAGATGGTGTATTGTGCAGAGAGGGTGAGAGGGAGGGGAGAGATGTGGTCCGTGGCTATAGAGGAGATGGTGAGACGAGAGATGAGTTTTATTTAATAGTTTTGTTAATATAATAGATATAAGGAGTGAATATTGCAATCGATTTATGACTGCAATAATAGTTTGCAGTGAAATAAGTCAGTCGTCTCTAACATTATATTTGCAATCCGTTTATTACATGCTCTGAATTGATGGCAAATTTAGATATAATGTGTGTATTAATTGAATAATACTTTAAAATAAAGGGTATCTTCATTACTGATAAAGAAATACATTGATGTGAATAAAGCAATAAATTAATGTATTAATTAATACAATACAAGTACTGAGTTTTACGACACTTATAGAGTTACACACATTTCATAATTTAAATGTCGTTTTCGGCCATTAATTGCTGACTAATTATAAACCAATTGCTTTGATATTCATTTGATTATAATTTATTGAAATGTTATTTAAAGAGCAATAAAGTGTTGACTTTTGGCATAAGAATGAAATGGGATTCATATAAAGCGATCACAAGTTATATTCACTGAATTATAGTCGCAATGATAACGAGGAATGTATTTGCGCTTATATTATATGCCATTATATGCTATACAACAATAGATTATATAACTTATCAAATGCTAATATAAATCTCAACACATTTTGAACTTCAATCGCATAGTTTGTGCTTAAAATGTCTATACTTTATGATTAAATGCCATTAAATAGAATTTATATATAAATAGAAATTAAATCACATATTTTAATCATATATACATTGAGTAATATTTTGATTTAAAACTCAATTGAAATTGAATAGAGTTAAAAATAATATTAAATTGAACACAGAATTTATTGCACAATTTTAACGTTATATTTGTTTAATTAGTCGACAACTCATATCTATCTCATTATTTTAACCGTAATTTCATTGCTTTAGAAACAAAATTATAGTTTATTTTTCTGCACTCTTTTATAAACTTTTAGGAAAATTCAAAGAATTTTTGCAATAAAAACACTAAAATCTTTTATGAGTCGAGAGATTGAGATTAGTTTATGTTTCGATTGACAACAGTCTAAAAATACATAGTTTTACTTATATATCCTAATGGCATAAATATACAGTAAATTTGTCTCAATTCATGTGTTTTACCATCACTTGTATTCACCCCTCCTATCCCTCCCTCTCATCAACAGCACAGTTGTATGAAATTAAATACATTTCAATTGAGCGCATAATTACATAATCACAACCCTTTATAACATAATACTCTACTTTATTTAAATTATAACCAAAATAGTCGTAATCTATTAATATAAGTATAAGTACTATAAGTCAACCCCCCATCACTTTCCCCACTGTTTATTTGAATTGATTATTTAAAATATGAAATAAACTTGAAATTTAATGATTGTAAGAGTACTACACGTTTTGAATGAATTTGTAATTTTATCACATTTTTATCCAAATTACAAAAATGTTGTTTTTATAAATTTAAGCTAATGTTTGGACTCAATATAACAGCTATTTTATACATTTATACCATACATGTATACAGTATTGCTATATCAAATAAAATATCAAATAACCCCAAATAAACACAATTATGTTTAGGATTAGTGTAAATTGCTAATGAAATGTATCGACTCTTACATGCCTTTCCCATATTGTCAATCATTCATATGAAACCATAGAGTATTAAACAGTGTTAACTGTAATACTTAACTGTTTATGAGTTGAAGTGCTAATAGTATTGCTAAATATAATTGCAGTCAAAATATTTTTGGAGAAAGCGAAAGAGGATTTCGAGAAGAAATGGAGTACTCCATCGTCTAATACGGCATCACTCGATGATTACGACCGGATCAAGACGTTAGGCACCGGCTCTTTCGGGCGGGTAATGCTTGTGCAGCGCAAACAGGGCGGCAATGAGTCGGGCAAATATTTTGCTATGAAAATACTAGACAAACAAAAAGTAAGAATAATTATGCACTTTATGTACTTATTCTGTATTGATTTAGGCTTTTAGCACAGTTTATAGTGCAGTAGTGTTGAGAATAAAGTAACTTATAATACAATTTATATTTGTTTCATCGATTTTTATACTTTTCTATAGAAATGATAATGAATTGTGATTTTTAAGTGTTTGCAAAGAGATATAAATTTAATGAAATGATGTGTTTTGAACGTATAGGTAGTGAAACTAAAACAAGTGGAACACACTTTAAATGAGAAACGAATTTTACACGCGGTCGACTTCCCATTCCTGGTTCACCTCGATGCACATTTCAAGGTATGCAAACACCCATTTATACATGGGCCCCTTTAAATACACACATTTTTTACATTAATCATTCAATTAACAATTAGCCCTTTATTTCAATCACGTTTCAATTGATTTTAATTAAGAAACACTATGTTTGGTGCGATTCATACCATAATTGAATCACCAAAACAGAAAGAAATGTTTTTGTTTTGATTTACTAAATGATTTGATGATTGATTGACTCATTAGGATAATAGTAACCTATATATGGTTATGGATTATGTTCCGGGAGGAGAATTGTTCTCCCATTTAAGACGAATAGGAAAGTTTAGGTACAGTTGACTACAATTTGTCATTAAAAGCTCAAACGCACCACTTTTTTGTTGTTTTCTTTTTTGTTTTTCTCTATTTTTCTCGTTTTTAAACAAAATGAACAAAAATCTGTAAAACGCGTGAATTTGTGAACCAATTGTCGCATTTAAACTACTTATTGTCACTGTGTTTATGGCTGTGTTTGTGATTGTGTGATGTGTTTGACTTGATTTGTAGGACAATTCCTACTTATATATGGTTCTCGAGTACGTTCCCGGAGGAGAGATGTTCTCACACCTCAGGAAAAGTGGAAGATTTAGGTAATGCTCTCTCAACTCTCTCCCTCCCTCTCTGTCCTGTATATGTGAACCACTTTTGTCCATCTTTTACTTTCTATTTCCAAACTATTCAATGTTTATGTCCTTCTGCTTGTGCTTTGAGCTCTAAATTATTGATTCATTTGAAATGGTAATCAAAATACTAAACCATGTTTTGTTATATTGACGTTTGGGATGGCAGTGAACAGGCGGCCCGTTTCTATGCCGCACAAATCGTCTTAGCGTTTGAATATTTGCATTATTTAGATCTCATTTATCGCGATTTAAAGCCCGAAAACTTATTAATTGATCAGCAGGGATATATCAAGGTATACCACACCTTCGCCCCAACCCTCATCCCATTGCCATTACTATCATCTCTTCCATTACTCATCACTCAATAGGTAACCGATTTTGGTTTCGCCAAACGAGTAAAGGGCAGGACATGGACTCTATGCGGGACTCCTGAATATTTAGCGCCAGAAATAATTTTAAGCAAAGTATTGATTATTTATCGCTTGTGTTTGTATTGAAAATTAATTATATTTTGTATTATTTTACTTTTAAAGGGATATAACAAAGCTGTCGGTATGTAATGACTTGTTTACGATTAGTAGTGAATTGCTAACTAATAGTTGTGTTGATGCGATAGATTGGTGGGCATTAGGTGTACTGATATACGAGATGGCAGCCGGTTATCCGCCATTCTTTGCTGACCAACCAATTCAAATATACGAGAAGATAGTGTCGGGAAAAGTTCGCTTTCCCTCGCATTTTAGTTCCGAACTGAAAGAACTATTGAGAAATCTATTACAAGTCGACTTAACTAAACGCTACGGCAATCTTAAGAACGGCGTCAACGACATCAAAGGTCATCGATGGTTCAGTTCCACCGATTGGATCGCTGTCTACCAGAAAAAGGTATATTCATGTGAATTGATATATTGTCTGCAGTGAACGAGTTTATCCGATGTGATTAACCAATGCTTTACTAACAATAGTAGAAACCTTTGCTCACAATCTAATCAAAACTAATATAATTTTGCATTTTTTATTTGCATGTCTTGTATTGCATTACAAATAACTCCTCTTTTTTGCACTAATACTCAATTCAATACTCACTGCTCGGGTACTGATCATTGATCCAAAATGCATGCATTTGACTGTCACTCCATTGCACGCCCACCGCCTCACCCGACCTTAGCTGCCGAGAGTGCCTCTCGTGCCTAAGCTTACACATAGTGGAGACACTCGTCATTTCGAACAATACGAAGAATTGCCGAAATCGGTGTTCAGTCGACGCAATGTCGAGAACTGTTTCACCGAAGAATTTAAAGATTTTTAGCATAACGTTATGAAAGAGAATTAATAAACACTTGTAAATATTGTTTTCCATGTCTTCCTCCCTCTCCCCTATGACTGCCTCTACTGATGGTCTGTTAGGTTGAGGCGCCGTTTCTGCCCAAATGTAAAGGACCGGGCGATACGTCCAACTTTGATGACTACGAAGAGGAGACTCTCCGCATATCGAGTTCTGAAAAGTGTGCGAAAGAATTCAGTGATTTTTAAGATTGAATTCATAAATAAGTCATTTATAAGAAAAATAATAATTTCCTCCGAAAACTGTTGGCTCATCACAAGAATCGATCGAATCATTCAATCACTGGAAGTGCAAAACATTACATACATTTGGGATCGGAATCAGATTCGAGACGATTCTCAAGACACGATCGATGAATGAATTGCTGATTAATAATAAATTACAATAATTGACAACAAAATACCAGTAAATTCTGATATATTCTCATCAAAGTAGTGAAAAACACAGACAGAAAGAAGCTATCGTTCCAACAGTTATCAAAACCATTCATTACATCACCTTTTGGTGCAATTCTTGCTTTTGAATCATTGCTTACTTCGGACTCATTTCTGCTCCAAAAAAACAATTCTCTAATTTTTATTATGCATTCTTCAAGTGATTGAGTGCCACGTCTTGTAAATAGTGATAATTCTTAGACTCTATACCTATGACTCTAAACGTCGGCAGCAAACCATCAAACCATACAAAACCCATATTATTATATAAATAATAATTAAATGAATTTAGTTTATAATTGGAATGGTTTAGGGCTAATACAATACAATATAATTCAAATCAATTCAATTACAATACAAACACTTTCATCAACTCTAGTCGTTAGTAGGATTTTACAGATTTTAAAATAAAATAAATAATTTAATTAAATTGTAATTTGACTGTAAGTCCTTTTAATAATAATAATAATAATTAATAACAAATTTTCAATTGACTAATCAATACATTTGTCTCATATTTATGTTTATCCTTTTGATTCGCTTCTCTTTATTATCGATCGAGTCGTTCAACACTTTAGGGATCGCATGAAATGCTTGCCTGCATTCGGAGGACATAATCAACAAATCACCGTCTCTTAAATATATGGGAACTATTGGTTTAGTCGACCCCTTAGTAGTGCCTCCGATCAGGAATATAGCACTCGAGCCCAGACTCAGGCTAAAGAGCGGAGCACTCGTATTGGGTTCTGAATGATCGGAATGCGGACACAGAGTAGAGTTGTTAGTGTAGTAATTGATAAGACCTGCCTCTCCACGGAATCCCTCAAATCCTAACGACAGACTCATGTATTGAAACAATTGCTGTATTGGGAGGGGAACAGCACTTCCACCATTGGATTCGTCATACATTTTTGTGTCCCAATTGTGATGATAACCAAAGCTAATCCATCGCAGGTTCGAGTCCTCTATAGGTTTGGTCGGAGGCAGAGATATGTTTGCTTTTAAATGTTGGGATTCATCGAACGGCAGCTCTTCTAACAAATAATTAAACCATTTCTTTGATGACTCTCTTTTCAGAATCTGTGGAACCACTAAAAGACCATCGATTAGATCGGTTGCAAACATTTGCCATTCATTTCTATCCCGAAACTGGTGTGCAATCGGAGTCTCAACACATTTGTCTGAATTGATTGCAATTTCTCGGATTCCTTGTGTTTGCGAATCAATATTTGAAAAATCTATTATTTGCTTATTTTCTTCGTTTTTCTTCAAGTATTCATTGTTTTTATAGTATTTAAAGACTGGTTTGAAATTATCTTCTTCTACACCATTCGCAGACATTCTGTTTGTTTTATGACATTCTGTTTGTTGAAAATAAAACTTTATTACTTTATGACTATTAAACGAATAATTATTTATTTAACAATAAGTTTTCGTTCATTTATTTCATTATTTAGAGATATTTATAACGAATTAAAACATCAGTTTTAGTCCTATTTTAAGGTTTAAGATTTCGTTTGAAAAATAACTAATGATATGATTAATACATGACATGAAACGGGTGTACAATATTCGGAGAGGGAGAGAAGGCGAGAGAGAGAGAGAGAGAGAGAGAGAGAGAGAGCAGTGATTTAATACATATTTAGATGACTGAATGCATTGAATGACGCATTTTAGGCTTAATTCTGGTCTTTAATACAAAAACATTATTTTTGTCTTCAATTTAAGTGAAGCTTTAAATGTGCGACAAATACACGATTCCAATCCATTATATCCATTATTGGCAACAATTTTATGCATTTTTATGTTTCCATACAATTTGTGGTCACATTTTTCATACATATTTATGTCTCAAATTAATCGACAATTTGTTTTATCAATGAAATTGCTTTCAATTATAATTAAAATAAATTTTCTATAGATTTTTGTTTTCAAAAAAGGAAAATATATTTTTAGTATTTTTAGACAAAATATACTAATTTTAATAATAAAAAAGTTTGTCATAAAAATAACTAATGTATGAATTAATGTTCACAAATCATATTATTTTTCATTTAATGTGTTATTAAACAAAATATGATTTTACGTTATTTACAAGTTTTATTACATTTAAATGTAACATAATAATTGACTTTTTGGACTATGTTTAAACCCAAATTATAAATTGTCTTATAATTAGCTCATAAATTATCAGCTTAAACATATTGTGGTCATATTGAGGACACCCATGGTACATTACTTATTGAATGACCATCACCGTTATATGAAAATTAACCCAAATTGACCATGGTCATCACTCGTGACTAATATTCATTTTAAAGTTTAAAATTTAAACCGCGTTTTTCATTAGACTTGTAATTGAGTTATAAATACCTAAATAAATATCAGTTTTGTTTGGTTTTCATTGAAAACAGCACTTTATATACAAATACTNTATATGAAAATTAACCCAAATTGACCATGGTCATCACTCGTGACTAATATTCATTTTAAAGTTTAAAATTTAAACCGCGTTTTTCATTAGACTTGTAATTGAGTTATAAATACCTAAATAAATATCAGTTTTGTTTGGTTTTCATTGAAAACAGCACTTTATATACAAATACTTATAAATTAACACAAAATTTAATATAAATAATCAACAGATTTAACAAACAATGCATTTATTCATACAAAACAAAATTATCATTATTTTCAATCATAACAATTAGTTTTATTTTT
>CAJPIZ010004189.1:0-10589 GCA_905368565.1 Medioppia subpectinata
TGCTGTGTCTGACAGGAGTGATGCCGTGGCTGACGTTCATGTACTACTTCTCGTACGTGAAACTCGTGGTGACGATGACCAAGTACATCCCGCAGGCGTGGTTCAACTACAAGCGCAAGTCGACGCGCGGCTGGAGCATCTGGATGATCTACATGGACTTCTGCGGCGGAATCAACGGATTGCTGCAAATGCTGTTCATCGCCTACAACTACGGTGAGCGCGCGACAAACCTGAACTTTTTGTGACACCCTTTCCTTGCAGACGACTGGAAGACGATATTCGGGAACTTCGCGAAGTTCGGCCTCAGCGTCGCGTCCATCAGTTACGACATTCTCTTCTTCCTCCAGGAATACGTCTTTTATAGGAAACAAGACTCGAGTCTTCAGCCGCTGAACGAAGAGAAGAGTTTCGAGAAAAGCGAGAGAAAAAAGAGCAGAGTTTCCATCGTTTCGCTCAACAGCGAGAACACGGCGTATCCCAAGATCTCTCACGACAACCTCGGTTTCCACGGCAACGGCGGCCGCAAATCCGTCGTTTCCGTCATTTCCGCCAAAAGTGTCGAAAGTTTCAAAAATGCTTTCAATTATTAAACGTTTTATTCATCAAAAACTGTTTTTATTTCATTCCTTGAATCAATTTCTTTCTCTCTTCGTCTTGTTTTCGCTTTTCTTCTTCTGAGGAAAAGAGACATTAATTTCGAGAACAAAACACACTTTTCTCGCGTTTACCGTCTTTTGGATCCATTTTTGGCGATTTATTGCAAAACACTTTCGAAAAGTTAGCAAAACTCGAAAACGTGTCGAAAAGAGAATGAAATGAAAGTTTTTAATGAAAAGTAATTTAAAATTATTTCCTTTCGAAACGAAATCTTTATTGAAATTCATCTCAAATTTCAGTTCAATTCAAAAATCACGTGAAATTCAATTGCAATCAAAATAGGATTCAAAAAAGGATTTAAAAACTTTGAAATGAAATCAAAAGCGAAATAAAAACTAATATTTTCGTCGAAAACGCCAATAAGTCACGTGATTGCGGCGCCACAGCCACGCGCCCACCACAGCGCCGCCCATCGCGAGCACAGCCGCGATTAGGCAGAGAATGAGAGCCCAGAGCGGGAATCGCCAGCACCGGACGCTCTCATAGGGATAGTCGTCGCAATAAACGCTGATTTCGTTGTTTTCTTTAATAAAGTTTCGCACGTTTTTCGCGTCAATCGTTTCGCAATTGTTGTCCACTTCTCGCGAAACGCATTCAAAATAACGCCAAATATTGCAACAAACCTAACAATGGATTAAGGGATTAGAGGATTATCTTATTTCGCGCGCTTTCCTACCAATTGCTTGTAATTCTCTGATTCCTGATTCGCAGTCAAAGAGTCTTTCAAACCGTCGAAAGAATTCAAATGTTTTTTGTGACAAAACTTTTCGTCTATTTTCTCCAAACACTTGTTTTCGATCGAAAAGTAGCGAAAAATGTGCGAAAAATCGGAGAAAAGAAAGCATTTGAAGACAAATGAGAGAAATAAAAGACATTTGAATACAAAAGAAGACATTTTCCTGAATTTTATTGTCTTTTCTATAGAAACCAGAGATAAGAGAAAAGTAACGGAATTTTTGAACGATTTTTTGCCTGAAATCCAAAACCGGTTTTAAATCGCAATTAATTCTCGAAAAAACACCTGAATTTCGAAAAACATATGTTTTTCAGAAACGAAAACATATTTTTGCAAAAATATTAATAAAAAGTCATATTTTTCAGCAAAAATTTCATTTTGTTTCAAAAGTTTGTCGAAAAAGAATTTCTCGTAAAAGAAAGTGAAAAATATTCTGATTTTGTGTTTAATGTTTGAATTGTGAGAAAAATCAGTGAATTTTGGGAACAATTGAACGAAAGGTTAATTAAACGAAGTTTTGCTTTGAAATCAATTGTTTGTGACATTTGTTACGCAATAATCAATCGGTTTCCATGGAAACGGCATTTCTGTAATAATAATAGAGTGACGCGTCGTTCGCGACAACAAACGAAATGTCCTTTAATTGCGTCCAAAATATCGTGAGTTTTTTCCCAAAATATCGTCTTTTCGCTAAAGAATTCAATTTCAGGACAAATCCTATGGAAGAACACTGCGGACGGAAGCCGTGTCTCCGCCGCCGCCACAGCCGTCGACGCGAGCGCCCCCTTTCGCCGCGGCGTTCACTTTGAAGGCTTTGAACGAAAACTACGAAAAATATTTGCAAAGTTTGCCTCAAAAGCAGAAAGAATACCACAATCTCGTGCTGAATGCGACCAAAGCGCGCAACTATCCCGAGCGCGCGCTCGCCGCCCCTCTCATGCTCGCCACGCAGCAGCGCGCGCTCATCGCCGCTCACGCCGTCCCACGTGACCACTCGTCACGTGACCACACGCCGCCTCACCTCCAGTTCATGAACCATCACGCGATCCACGGCAACAGACCGCAGCAGCAGATTCAGCAACGACACCACCATCACCACCACGGCCCGCACCCGCAGCCACAGCACCCGCAGAGAGCGCCAATGAGCGATCCACGACAGACTCCGACCACTTCTCCGCACTTCAACTTCCCGATGAGTCGAGAGATGGCGCTCGCGAGACAACAGTCGGAGATTCGCCTCAACCGCCACCTGTCGGTCACCACCACAACCATGACCACTCCGTTCACGCGCGCTGTCCACCACTCGCGACCACCGGTCACCGCAGTCGCCACTCCCACCGCCGCCTCCGCCGCCAATCCGCGCATTCCCGCCGTTGCGCACGAGAGGGCGCCACCGGTGCGGCCGTCGGTGTTGCGCTCGCCTTCTGCCAAAAGCCTGATTGAGCGTTCGGTGAATTGCGAGCAAAAAAGGGTTTGTTTTCGGAATTGAAGAAAAAGTTCTGAATTTTTGTGATTTTAGGAAACAATCGAAAAATGGAAACAAATTTCGGAAAAAAACGATTTTTCAAATTCTTCGCAAATATTGTCTCGAGTTTTGCGCCAAAAACCGCATTCGCGAGACATTCCCGAAATGCTGGCCTTTCCGCAGAGACACGTGACACACGTCAACACCAGAGCGCCCGTCGCAACCATTTCGCCCGTTTTGGCCGCTCTGGCGCCGCAAGACAGCCGTCCGCAGAATCTCGCGAATGGACACCACGTGATGACCAACAGAGTGCCGGCGTGTCACGTGACGCGCAACACGAAGGCCTTTCTCTTCAACCCTAATAATCGCGGAATGAGTGCTCACGCGAACAGAAGCGCGGTTTTGACGCCATTTTCGCCGAAACCTCTGATTGAAGACAAATCGGCGACCAATCAAAGAGTCGTCGACTTTTCCCCCGAATTGCCGCCAATTGGGAACAGAGAGAAGAACGCGCCGACAATTGGCGCCAATTCTGTGGTCTTTCTCATCAATTCGAGACAACAATTGCGAGAAATGCCTTTCGTTTCCACTTTTTCTCCCGTTTTGACAACAGTTTCGCCGCTCGTGACGAAAGCGCCGGCCGTGACGTCAGTGGCGACACCTGTGGAGCGCGATCTCAACAACAATCGCGTTTCGGAGCGGAAGTCGCCCGAAATCGTTGTGTTGGACGACGAGTCACGTGACTCTTCGCAGGAATCGGAAAAATCGCTGAAAATTGATCTAAAATTCGACGAAAAAGAGGAAAAAGAGGAAAAAGTTTTGGAAAAAGAGGTTTTTGAGGAAAAAGACGATAAAAAAGAGCAAAAAGTGAGTTTCGATTTGTTTTCGATTATCGATTATCAATGTTTCGATTGTTTAGGAATTCGACGAAGAATTCGAAGGATTTATGAAAGAATTTATTCAACATTTGATTGAAAGCAAGAAATATATCAAAGAATCGGAAAACGAGAGAAAGTCGCCGCAAATCGACCCCGAAGTGACCACTGGTCAAGCGGTGGAGCGGCCGATGAGTCACGTGACGGAAAGCGAGTTTGTTTTGTGTTTGGATTTAATAAAAGCGCGAGAATTGCGTCGAAAACCGATCGCCTATTTGAACGCCAAATACCCGAAGAACGAGATCTCGCGCTCCGTTTACGCGGGAATCCGCACGAAGAGAGCGGTCATGGATTTCCCGAAACAGCTCTTGAGTCCGTCTTCGGCGCCGAACGGCGAAAGAGAGGCCAAAAGACGGCGCCTTTCTCTGCGCCCGACGACACCGTCGTTGTTGACGACACGCGACGACACGACGGCGGCGGACAAGTGGTCGTCGGTGTTGTCGTGTCTGGACTTCTCGTCGCCGCTCTCGCGACGCATTGTTGCGGTTTTGCCGCACTTTCAACACAAAGACTAGTTTTGAATGTTTTAATTGTTTCTAAAGTTTTTGTAAATAAATGTCAAATAATTCGATAAAAATCGTCAAAAATGTCAGAAATTGTCTCAAAATCCAAACCAAAGTCAACCAAAAGGCCAACAATCCGCCCAAACGCGAGACCAGCGCCAGACACGTCACGCGCCGCACTTCCCGCAGCTCCAGTTCGGGCGCGAGTCTGCGCGCGAGCGTCACGTTGGTCTCCGTGGCGTCTGACGTCATCTCCTCGCGCGTCGCCGATTGGACGTCGGTTTGGAAGCAGTCTTTCGGACACTTCTCGCGACGACAGAAGTCCACGACAGTCGCCATGAAGGCCTTGGAAGCGCACTCTTTGCGGTCACGTGACGAGCAGAAGGTCTCCCATTGGTCCACGTGTTCCGTGCGAACGGTGGCGAAGCGCGAGAGACAGTAGTCACGTGACGGGTCTTCCGTGAAGCAGTTTTCCTGCATTTTCTTCAAAATGCATTTCTCGACGCAATCGTCTTGAGAGGAGAGCGCCGTCTGGCGGTCCAACGCGTAGTCCGCGCACGCGTCCAGAAAGCGCACGCGCGTCGACCAGTACTTGACCTCAAACTTGCGGCTCTGCTTCACGGCCAGCCACTCGCCGTCGTCCGCGTCCGGCGTCCGCAGCTCTGAGTGAACGCGCAGTTGCGGCAGAGAGTCGACGCCCGACGCGTCCGACGAGAACTGCAACAGCAGGTGAACGACAGTGTCGTGCGGGGCGTCGCTGTCGTCGTCGTCGTCGCGCGTGGCGTACGTGAAGCACTTGCGACTCTCGCGCAGCCACTGTCGCGCGCGGCCGCAACTCTTGAGCGCGTTTTTGGCGCGAAGTTTGCATTTGTGAGAGAAGGGAGACAGCGATTGGTTGAAGAGCGCGCGAATGGTTGGCGGCGGCCGATCGGTGACGTCACGGCGACAGTCGTTGGTGTCGTTTTGGACGCAATTGCGAACGAAGGGAACGACGACCGGAAGACAGAGCGTCACTGAGAGGGCGGAACCGGAAGTGGCGGCGTATTGGCCAGAGAGCACAGTGTCGCGCGCGAAGAACGCGTCCAGCGTTTGCCACATCTGGACGACGAGAGCGACGACGGCGACGCCTGCGATGACGACGCGCGCCCATTGTTGGCACGACACGTGACGCGCCAAGTGGTAGACGAGAGACGTCTTGGAGCGCTTCCAGTGTTCCGTCCAGAGCGGGATTTTGTGGCGCAGGGAGTGGTCGTCGGGAACGTCGTATTCGACCTGCGGGCGGGAGGGAACGGGGGTGAGTCGGGAGTCGGGACTGAATGGCAATAATGACCTGAAAGGCGACTCTCGCGGAATCGAAGTGAACTTTCTTCGAGTTTTCTTTGGATTTCGGAACAATTTTTTGATGCATTTTTCGCGAGAATTTGTGTTTGTTTTGAATCGCGTTTCGTTTCTATAGAAACCAAAAGCAATTATTTTTCGAAATCATTGAAGCGTTCATTGAATGCAAAAATGTTTACAATTCTCGCGATTTGTTTATATTATTAAACATTTTGTTATCAAAAAAGAGAGAAAATAAGAAAAAGAAACGAAAAAGAGATTTATTTTTGAGAAAAATCTTTAGTTTTTCACTATTTTTGACAAAACTCTCGGTTTTTGAGCGAAAACTCATTGAAGAGGTCATTGACCCCAAACTGGTGGTCATTATGGGATCGCACGCGCGGAACGCAAACACACGCAGAGATCACGTGTTCTTTCGAACGCATAGTAACTGAAAATGAGAGCGAAATGAAAGATAAGAAGAGAAAAGTTGAGAAAAACACTTGAATTCGAAATAAAAGATGAATTTGCGTTAAATTTATGCAAAGATTCGGAAAAAATGCAAATTTTTGCGAAAAATAATCAAAAGTTTTGATTTTTGCTGAATTTTGGAAATTGTTTGAAAGAAATGTTTGAAAATAAGTTTCATTCTTATCGCGAGATATGATTGCATTCATCATTTCGTGCAAACTTTGGACTCGTTTTTCGCGCTGACACTATAAAAGGCGACGAATTATATGCAAACAGGCATTCATTGAATTGGAGTCCATAATAATCACGCGCTGACAATAATTATGGAGCCGTTCTTTAAAACCGCTTTTCTATTGCTTTTGGTTTCTCTCGTGAATTCAGGTTTCTTTCTATTATTCAAACTCTTCTTCTTTTAACACTCTTTCTCAACAGTTCCAGTTCTGGACGTGAGTCGCGAGACGACAACTATAACCCAGAATGAGTGCGCGCGCAGCTGTTCGCCGAATCCTGCGTTCGTTTCGTTTCCTTTTGGAAACACTTTTAGATATCGTTTGAAAACCGAAACCGAAATTCTTTCCTTCGCTTCGAAACAAAGAGTTTCCGTCGAATCGGGAGTAGAGCTGACGTCACACTCCGGCTGCGAGCTCGCCATGCGATTGGTGGACGCGCGCGTGGGCGGAGTCGGCGGAGAGTACGCCCAGCAGATGGCAAGATGAATTTGCGTTAAATTTATGCAAAGATTCGGAAAAAATGCAAATTTTTGCGAAAAATAATCAAAAGTTTTGATTTTTGCTGAATTTTGGAAATTGTTTGAAAGAAATGTTTGAAAATAAGTTTTCATTCTTATCGCGAGATATGATTGCATTCATCAATGATCGCAAACTTTGGACTCGTTTCTCGCGCTGACACTATAAAAGGCGACGAATTCAATGCAAACAGTCATTCATTGAATTGGAGTCCATAATAATAACGCGCTAACAATAATTATGGAGCCGTTCTTTAAAACCGCTTTTCTATTGCTTTTGGTTTCTCTCGTGAATTCAGGTTTCTTTGAAAATATCTATTTTTGTTTCCATTCCTAACACTCTTTGTCAACAGTTCCAGTTCTGGACGTGAGTCGCGAGACGACAACTATAACCCAGAATGAGTGCGCGCGCAGCTGTTCGCCGAATCCTGCGTTCGTTTCGTTTCCTTTCGGAAACACTTTTAGATATCGTCTGAAAACCGAAACCGAAATTCTTTCCTTCGCTTCGAAACAAAGAGTTTCCGTCGAATCGGGAGTAGAGCTGACGTCACACTCCGGCTGCGAGCTCGCCATGCGATTGGTGGACGCGCGGGTGGGCGGAGTCAGCGGAGAGTACGCCCAGCAGATGGCGCGCGAGTTGGAGGCGCGACAAGTGGTGTTCGGAATGGACGACGGCCGCGTCACCGGCATCTGTTCCTCCGCCGACGACAACGCCTGGGCGCTGGACGTGAAGAAGGCCGTCATCTCCGCGCTGCAGATGAGCGCCAACTCCGTGACTCAGGCGTCGGTCGTCATGGAAACGGACATTCAGGGCGAATGCGAAACGAATTATTTCCCGATTTCTCAGAAATACGAGAAAATAATTCTCCAAAAAGAGAAACGTTTCGAAAAATGTGAGAAATTTCTTTGAATTCAAATCCAATTCTGATTGTTGTCTCGCTTTTATAGGCTCCGACCGCCAGACGGTGCTGTCGGCGCTGTCGCCGCGCCAATACTACTCTGACGTCACACACATTCCCATCACTTCCGGCGCGAACTCCACGTGCGAGATGACGTTCGAGTCGCAACTGCCGGTGGCGGTCACGTGTCGCGAGAGACAACACGTTCTGTCGAAACACGTGACTCTCGTCTCGGGTCTCAGTCTTCGTCTCGAGAGCCAACGAAAGGGCGTTTTCGAGGAGAGATCACGTGATCTGAGGATTCACTCTTCGAGACTGCGAATGACGTCACGCTTCGATTCGGACAACAAGTGGCGCCACTCGGCGTCCGAAGCGGATCTGCAGCAGATCTCGCGCGACATTTGCCAACAATTGACTCTTGAATCGCACGAGAAGTTCGTCCAAAGCGTGGAATCGTTTCCCGAATTGATTTCTATTCTGAAATACGCCGAAAAGAGTGTCGTCCAGAAAGTGGCCAAAAGCGTGCGCGAGGGACAGCTGTGTGCGAGTAAGCAGCTGTGGTCGCTGTGGTTGGACGCGGCGGCGCTGGCCGGCAGCGAGGCGTCCATCGAAGTGCTCGTGAAGAGCTTCGAGAACAAAGAGTCGCAAAACCTGTTTTCTCTGCTTTCGTTCGCTTCGGAGCCGAAACCGGAAGCCATCGAGAAACTGCTGCCATTGTTGGCCTCTGCGCCCAAACACGTGACGCTCGGCATCTCTGGCCTCGTGCACAACGCGCGCCACAACAAAGACATCTCTGAGTCGGCGAAGAAGGCGCTGGCGGCGCATGCGTTGCAGCAGTTGGTGCAGAGGTTGAAGCGCGAGAAACGCGAGTCGGAAGTGGTGGCGCTGGTGCGCGCCGTGGAGAACGTGGGCGTGTATGGAGAGGAGTCACGTGACGCGGTCGAGTATTTGCTGGAAATGGCTTTGAATGAGAATCTCGGAGATCACGTGAGAATCTCTGCTTTGAAAGCAATGAAAGAAGGATTGAATGAAAACCAGAGAAAAGAATTGTTGGAAAAGATATTCAAGAAAAAGAGCGAAAGAAATGAGATTCGAATCCAAGCCTATCGAAGTGTTGTCCTCTCCGGCGCGTCACGTGACCAGTTGGAGCAGATCCGCGCGATCGTGCAGAACGAGGACAACAAACACGTGCAACAGTACGTGCGCTCGCACCAGAAGAATCTGCTGAAGACGTCGGATCCGCACAAGAAGGACGTGTTGCCGTCTTCGGCCCCGAAGTTCGCCGAACCCCAACACCAGCTGTGGGGCGTGTCCGCGAACTACGAGTCCAGCTTCATGGTCGACGCCTTGGGATTGGGTCTGGCCGTGGAGGCCGACGTTATTTATGCGAAAGAGTCGGAGTTCCCGCGCGCGCTCGCGGCGAACCTCACGATTCCGGCGTTCGGTCGCGAACTGCAATTGATTGAAGTGAACATAAGGCAGAAGGGCTTCGGACAGCTGTTCGGCCAGAAGTTGCGGCAATTGCGGGGAATCGCCGGAAACTCGGTGTCGAAGGAAGCGCTGAAAGAGATCTTCGAGTTCTTCGCCTCCGCGCAGCAGTGGACCAACGAAGTGAAGTCACGTGACCTCGAGCTGGCCATCGGCGTCAAGATCGACGGCAAGCACGTGATCTCCGTGGACTTGTGGGATCTGCAGAAGAGCGGATCCGCTTTCCAACAACTGATCCGTCGTCTGCGCGACCGCCTGGCCATCGACTCGGCGTTCGCCGTCCAACCGCTGAACACGAGAATCCGAATGCCGAACGGAAACGGAATGCCGATTGAGTTGCGACTGAACGCCACTATTGTGTCAGCGCTGAAGGCCAACGTCCAATCAGAGGCCGAGAAGTTCGAGATTCAAATCAATCCCAATTTCGTCCTCCAATTGGAAGCCGGCGTTTCGTTCGCCGCCAAAACGCACCAAAAGGGAGTGGAGATCGTGACCAGAGTGTCGTCGGGACCGCAATTCAACGCACGCGCCGAAGTGAAGGATTCGCGTGTTCTGTCCGTGAAGATCGCGCCGAAAGAGAGACAAACTGTGATTCGCATCGAAGGCGCCCTCTATGAGAGGGATTCGGAAGGACAGCGAAAAGCGATGAAAACTCATTACAATTACGACCGGAAATACTGTTCGCCAACGAGAAAACCCTTCGGTTTGTAATCCTTTAATCTCTTAATCCCTTAATACTAATCCCTTTTAATCCCAGGAATGGAGATTTGCGCGAAAATCGAATCCCAAACGTACGAAGTCTACATCGAAAAGACCGACCGTTCGATGAAATCGTTCGACTTTGAGATCGAAAGACCGGCCAAAGAGTCACGTGACGCCAAGACGTATCGCGTGGCCTTCCGAACGCCCAACTCTGAGATCGACAGAGAGATGTCCGCAGAACTGGAAGTNATCGAATCCCAAACGTACGAAGTCTACATCGAAAAGACCGACCGTTCGATGAAATCGTTCGACTTTGAGATCGAAAGACCGGCCAAAGAGTCACGTGACGCCAAGACGTATCGCGTGGCCTTCCGAACGCCCAACTCTGAGATCGACAGAGAGATGTCCGCAGAACTGGAAGTGTTGCGGCCGTCGGAGGGAAGACACGAGGCGAAGGTGCAGCTGAAGAGTCCGTGGATGCGCTGGTCGGCCACGTCTTCGTTGAGGAACGAGGAGAAGGAACAGTCGGTGAGTCTAGAGCTGCAGAACGAGGCCAAGAAGGTGTTCGCCTTCGAGGCGGGACTCGAGAGTCAGACCAGAGGTCAGAAGCGGGAATTCCGGCCGCGAATCAGAATCCAGTTGTCGCCGAAGTCGGAACCGATTTCAATGCA
>CAJPIZ010004191.1:0-10583 GCA_905368565.1 Medioppia subpectinata
AATAACTGTCGAAAAGCTCTCGAGTAACTCAATCAAAACGAAATTTCTTTCCCAAATTACGAGAGAGAGAGAGAGAGAGAGAGAGAGATGCAGTGAGTGGCAGACCAGACCTTCTGTTGCCATTAATATTGATTGGGGTAAAAGTGATGGATGGGGTGAGTCGGGTGTGCGACAGGAAAAGGGAGGACACAATCACTGCCACCACTTGGGCTATACTGATGGGGGAAAACGGGAGCTCAGGAGTCATACCATCGACTGATGGCTGTCCGCAGAAAAAATACACAGATATTGAAGAGTGAGTAAAGGAGTCGACAAATGGCTAACCATTTGCTGCAAATTATATGATATGAAATCAACTCGTTTAGCACTGTTTAGCACAGAGTCTAAAATCTAACCCTAAAAACTATACCCACTATACGTTTGTAACCGAAAATTAAAACACAGATTCTTTGGTTTCAAATTATATATAAGTATAATATTCTGGCCGTCAGTCAGTCGGGAGAGAAAGCAAAAGTAAATGAGTGGAAAGTCTGTGCCTAAAAACGGCTGATTTAAGACAAGTCTATTGTCTTATTTTTTGTTTGTATGGCTCTCATAGCCTGTGCCCTCACACACGTCCCCAAACACTTGTATCGCAACGCGAATATGTGTAGTAATTGTGACCATTTCTTATGTGTCTTAAGTATAAGAATTGGATTGAAAATAAAAAGTGCACTTTTTTGCTGAATATTCTGTCGAAAAAAATAAGTTTCAATTACTAATAGAGTGTTAGTATCTGTTATATAAGTGGAGTAATGCATACAATAGTCTCATGAGATGAACGGAAATGGTGTTTGTATTCAGTTTTATGTTTCATTAAATTTCATTAACACCAGCACTCAATAAGACAAGTCTATTGTCTTATTTTTTGTTTGTATGGCTCTCATAGCCTGTGCCCTCACACACGTCCCCAAACACTTGTATCGCAACGCGAATATGTGTAGTAATTGTGACCATTTCTTATGTGTCTTATGTAATAAAGTTTTTCCTATTAATACCGTTAATATCGTATGAAGTAATGGACATACAGTTATGTTTGAACACTAGATCCTTTAAGTAATTTTTATGTGCTCTCTCTCTCTCTCTCTCTCTCTCTCTCACTTACTCACAGGAAATAATCGATTTCTAAAGGACTGATAGATTAGGCATAAGAATTGGATTGAAAATAAAAAGTGCACTTTTTTGCTGAATATTCTGTCGAAAAAATAAGTTTCACGATGATTATCTCACAATCATAGACAATATATTCACCTCATTACGTATGTTATCAGAGTACTCTACTTGCCTTTACCACAAACATAAGTCAAAATACAAAGTAATTTAAAGTAATTGTGGTCGTGAGTTATGATCTTAATTTTGTGGCACATCAGCACAAAAAAGGGTATTTTATGGCCCGAGAAATGCACGAGTATTTTCACCATATCTTATCTCTCGTATCCAGAAGTTTATATGATATACTCAGCACTTGGTATGGAGACTAAGATCTGTAAATATCTGCACACATACCACACGTTTCCTCCATAAGAGGGCACATATCATGTGTGTTCATAGCTATGGTATGCGCTGTCGTCTGAAGAAGTGATACCGAAAACGAGAGGCAAAAAAGTAAAAACCAAAACCAAAAACTAAGCACAAAAACAAAAAGTCATTAATAACTGTCGAAAAGCTCTCGAGTAACTCAATCAAAACGAAATTTATTTTCCAAATTACGAGAGAGAGAGAGAGAGAAAAAGAGAGAGCACCGGGAAGTATGGCATCACATATAATATGTTAGTCTCTTTAGTCGGCAAAAATCCGTGTCTGAAAGGTGAGTAAATGAAAACGAAAGAGAGGGCTGACTGACTGCCGGTCTTATAATATGAATATATATTAAACTTTGGTTTCTTAGACACAAAATTAAAAGCCGTACAAACGTATAGTGGGTATAGTTTTTAGCGTTAGATTTTAGACTCTGTGCTAAACAGTGCTAAACGAGTTGATTTCATATCATATAATTTGCAGTAAATGGTTAGCCATTTGTCGACTCCTTTACTCACTATTCAATATCTGTGTATTTTTTTCTGCGGACAGCAATCAGTCGATGGTATGACTCCTGAGCTCCCGTTTTCCCCTATCAGTATAGCCCAAGTGGTGGCAGCGATTGTGTCCTCCCTTTTCCTGTCACACACCCGACTCACCCCATCCATCACTTTTACCCTAATCAATATTAATGGCAACAGAAGGTCTGGTCTGCCACTCACTGCATCTCTCTCTCTCTCTCTCTCTCTCTCTCTCTCTCTCTCTCTCTTCAATGTCTGCAGAGCTAACACTGAAGTTAATTGTGATTTATATTTATCTATTAGTTGTGTTTTTTAATTAATGCTTCATTTAAAACAGCCATTCATTTGCTTCCCATTTATTTTACTACCGCTTTCTGAACACAAAATGCAAAATAAAAGTTTTTAAAAAATATACATCAGTTTTGCTCACAAATACTCGCAGATAATTATTTTGCACACATTTTATAACAAAGAGAGTCTACAAAACGGCTTAACAACGTTGAAAAGGTCATATAGTTTACAAAAGGGAGAGAGAGAGAGAGAGAGAGAGAGGTGGGAGAGAGCGAGGGGTTAACAGCTAATGTCAAGTCCGCCAGACTTTTTGATACTTAAAAATAAGAGAGAGAGAGAGAGAGAGAGAAACTTATGGTAAGTCTCATCCACTTGAATAAAAGCTTATTTTTCTTAGAGAACTCTCAACAAGTTTTGTGCTGTGATTTCAAGTGATATTTAAATGTTTTAAGTATGAGATGAGAGAAAAATATTGTTATAATTGGTTTCTGAAAATGTATGGATTTATGGGATTAAACTAATTTCACGATTGATTGACACATAAAAACATTATAAGTCTATAAATAAATACTTATAAAGTGTAACTCACATAACGCTAACGCTATAAATCTATAATATTTTTAAGCCTAAATTGACATAAATTACACCGATGTTAAGGTGAAAATACATATAACTAAAGAACTCTCTCTCTCTCTCTCTCGCAATACTCGTATTAAACGAAACCAAACCAAACACACCGTTTCACTATTTCTGACTCTATTCTTACATAATTTATCCCAATATTTGGTCACAAATTCAATACAATACTGCAATATTGATGCTAAGAATAGACGTGTCATTCATTTTAATAGGATTTTCTTCGCTGATTCTCTCTCTCTCTCTCTCTCTCTCTCTCTCTCTATATATATATAATGTCAAAAATAAATTTTACTCCCAATAATACATGAATGAACTAACATTTTCTGCAAACAAATTATAATTTAGTTTTTAAATTACATTTTGATTTAAATCAATCTTTTTATTTATATCTCATTTCGTTTGCAAATGTTTTTAAATTAGAGACAAATATTTAAATTAGTAGAAAAATTTTAATATAAATATTTATTTCAAAATTTTTTGTGACAAAATAACTTTTTTAGTTCATTAAAATTATTTCTGATTATGAATACAAAGTATATCTTATATAACGTTAAACGAAGAAATAAATAAATATTTAAAACAGTTTTATGCGCTAAAAATGAGATAAAAATTATGCAATAAATTAAATGTTAATCAAATCGTTAACAAAATATTTGAATTAAATATACATTTAAGGGACGGGTTAGAGGAGAGAGAGAGAGAGAGAGAGAGAGAGAGAGAATTTCACTATTTCTGACTCTATTCTTACATAATTTATCCCAATATTTGGTCACAAATTCAATACAATACTGCAATATTGATGCTAAGAATAGACGTGTCATTCATTTTAATAGGATTTTCTTCGCTGACTTTCTCTCTCTCTCTCTCTCTCCTTCCCATTCTTCATACTCTCTTCACATCCCATTCCCGTATCATTATTGATGTCATACTATGTTTACATTTTGCCAATACTATTGGCGCACATAACAGGCATATTGTTTGCCATAGAATTTATGCATTTAATTCAATCAATAGCATAGAGTAGTGTATAATTGATCCGCAATTGTTTGGCTTATATTTTTGATGGCAAACCCATAGACTGGGGATTGAGTGCTGATTATGATTGTTATTATTCAGATTAATGTCAATATTTACCCGCACTCTCATCGATAGGTATATGCAGTACTGAATGCATAGATATAGTTATAAAAGTTTGGGTCATATAATGGATAATCACTGCCCGGAAAGTGATGGATAGATTTAAGCCGTTATGTTATTAAAATAGCTATTAAACTAAACGTCAAACTTTATTACATTTAGCTCTAGATGTGTGCAAAGGACTGGACGTTTGGCCTCCTATCTGGCCATTAACTGTGCGTTCATTCACTATACAGTATATACATTATAAGATCATTTGTCTATAATATGGAGGCATTTATTTTTAGTCTCTCTCTCTCTCTCTCTCTCTCTCTCTGCATATTTCTATTATTAAGAGTATCGCAAATTCAGTGCATTTTCTATAACCCCAGGGATTAAATTCTTTTCGTTGTCGATAATAGAGTATATATTTTTTCTGATGTTTTTATTTTTATTATTTGACTTTATTTTTATGAGTGGAATAACTCTCTCATTCCGAGAGAGAGAGAGAGAGAGAGAGAGAGAGAGAGAGAGAGATTTATGATTCGTTACTGTATATGACTTTAATTGAATTGAAATGTATTTTAGTAGTCGTTCTCCTCTATAGAAAGACTTTTTTCTTTGTTTTTTGTCTCATTTAGTGTGTATTGACTTCACATTAAAAAGTTAATAAACTTTTCTTCTTTCTAATACTTTCTTCACATTAATTTGATATCAATTTTGTAATTAGTTTTTGTACTTAAGATAAGAAATTATTTGAATCTTTTTGTTGTTATTCCCATCAATCGGGTTATAAATTAGACTTTTTGTTGTTTATATATTAGTGTTTATTTTGAAAATATATTTATGCAATACTTACATAAAGTTAGTGTTGCTTTTGTCTAAACCTATTATTATAGTCACTGTTTTCATGTTTTGTTGAAATTACTTATATTTTTTAATGTAAAATATATGGCATTGAATTTTCATGTGATTCTTGTTATTCTCATATGTTTTCATATGAGAGAGCAATTCTTAACCCATAATAACATTGTTATTGTAAATATCATATGATATCGTATATGAAATACATTTGTTGATAACTATCGCTACAAAAACGTCAACCAATTTATTTGTTACATAATATGAATACAATGGTAATTATTTTTGACACAAAAACACTGGCGTATTATTGATATAAATGCATTCAATTTAGATTATTATTTGTTATATTCTCTACTTTTAATCCAATTAAGTGATAAAATTTCAACAAATGATAGCAAATTATTTTGTAAAAGAGCACCTGGGATATTTTAGATCGCGTGCTAATCACTATTGGCCTACATATGAGACAAACTAATTATACATACAATCAATATTTATCAATAATAAATTCAATCAATTCTTATTAAATCTAACATTTTATACAATTAGGACTTCTCTCACAAACCCATCAATTATTTGATTTATTTTTACATTTCAAATATCATTTGCCTTATAATTGACATCAATTTATAAATCGTTTTACGATATGTTTAAGTAAAAAATTAATAACTTTTTTATATATTGTTATATTAAGCAATTGTTTATTCATTTATAGTTTCATTAAACAATAAATTAAATTTTATAAAATACATTAAAATCCCCTTTTTGTGTGCATTTAGTTCATTGAGGTTAAGCCCATTAAATGTTTCAAATGTTTTATTGTATAATAAATTTAAATAACAATAAAAAGTTAAATGTATTATTAAATAATAAAATATATTTTTGAAATCATTTTAAATATTATACAATTCTATGTATAAAATGGTATAAATATTATTCATTTTATGGCAATTAAACAAATAGTTTTTGCAAATTTATGAAAGTGTTATAAATAACAATCATTTAACAATAAATTAAATCAAATAAACGCTAAACTTCTGTGTATTCATTACCCTTAAAACCCTGTATTGATATCGAAATATTAAATTTAATTATTTTCATCATAAAATTTTATTCACAATTTGTTTGACAATTGAATTTATAGGCGAAATGTTTTAAATAAATTTATATTAAATTCAATACATTTTTAACTACACAATAAAATTTTAATTTCTAAAATTCTCTCTCTCTCTCTCTCTCTCTCTCTCTCTCTCTCACTCTCTCTCTCTCTCTCGTTATTATTATGTAAACAAATAACAAAACAATTTAAATTGTTACCAAAGACCCAGAAAAGAGAGAGAGGAGAGAGAGAGAGAGAATTTATATTTATCATTATTATGACTTGAATGAACAGAATGATGTTATATTTTGCAAACCACTCAAATACTATTTGCATATAATTTGCCTTAATTTAGTTGAATCTTTTGGGTATCAGTCTATCTATAAAGAGTTTTCAGTATATTTTGCATACATTTAATATTGAAATAACTCTTTCGTGATCTGGCATTACTTGAGACGATTTGAAAACCCATATTTACAAACCTCTCTCTCTCTCTCTCTCTCTCTCTCTCGTTATTATTATGTAAACAAATAACAAAACAATTTAAATTGTTACCAAAGACCCAGAATTTGTGTCATAAATAAATTGTATTTATTAAATACACAGCGATTTCAATATCAATGATACCATTTAGCAATTGAGTACAAAATATTTTCATTTGTGACACAATAAATATATAGACATTTCTCGGCACTAAAAATATATATTTTTATGTCTCCGACTTTTATAGACGTGTAGTTATGTGTATGTAATAGACTTAACCGGAGTATAGATAGTATAGTATTACTACTCTTAAAGAGATTACAGACTTCTTTCATATAATGATAATCTGATGGAAAGTAAAGCCGAAGAAAAAGTAAAGGAATTTTTCAAAATAACAAAAAAGTTTTTTCCTTCCTTTTGATGTATTTTAACGTTATTATTAAGTTTTGTCTGAATTTTGAGAGAGAGAGAGAGAGAGAGAGAGAATTCACAGTACTATAAGATTTGTAAAAATAACAAATTGTTTATAATATTTGGTTTTTAATAGCATTTCTTTAACACTGTATTTATAAATGAATTTACAAATCATTCAAAAAAATTCAGACAATTTCCTTTCCATGTTATTATATCAGTAGTAATATATTTCACAAAATACACAACTATTTCGAAACAAACCATAGATTTTCATTTCTCTCACTCAATAATAACGAGTATTTTAAGTATTAATACACTATTTATACGAAATTCTATGAATAACAGAGAAAACACGAATATTTCATTTAAGTTGTATATATAGCCATATATTAAGGCATTAGTAAATGTGGTGATAATGTTTGAAACCAAACAAATAAAAACTAAATACTAAAACAGAGAGTAAAGTGTAGTAATAATTCATATTAATTCGCAAAACTAATAAAAATAATACCGATTTCTCTCCAACAGTGAGATATAGTATTATATAAAACACAAACACTAAAGAAAATAGTCATTTATTTTACACATGATTTTTGTCTTTTTTCTGGAGAGAGAGAGAGAGAGAGAGAGTCAACGAAAATTAGGGAAGAAATCGGAGAAGAATCGGATGCACAGAATTGTGTGATTATATTCTTGTGCCTAAATATAAGGCTAACAAACCCTTAAACATACAATTTGTTATTTTATGGCTCAAAGTGTATACACTTTTTCTCGTTCTCTCTTTTTTGTCGTTTTTGTAGTGAATCTCTTGTTTTAAGAGGAGATCTCACTTAAGAAGCCATTCATTATTAACAAGTGATACGGATTTCCGACCAAATTATTTGTCGATAATTATTTTTGTTGTTTTGCTCTCTCTCTCTCTCTCTCAGTATTTAATTAATACAATTTATTTATACTATTTATTTATGACACAAATTCTGGGTCTTTGGAAACAATTTAAATTGTTTTGTTATTTGTTTACATAATAATAACGAGAGAGAGAGAGAGAGAGAGAGATTTAAATATGGGTTTTCAAATCGTCTCAAGTAATGCCAGATCACGAAAGAGTTATTTCGGTATTAAATGTATGCATAATATACTGAAAACTCTTTATAGATAGAGTGATACCCAAAAGATTCAACTAAATTAAGGCAAATTATATGCAAAGAGTATTTGAGTGGTTTGAAAATATATCAGAGAGAGAGAGAGAGAGAGAGAGAGAATTTATATTTATCATTATTATTACTTGAATGAACAGAATAATGTTATTATTTTTTAAAAATTAAACTAAAACTTTTATTTCTAAAGTCAAACACCAATTCTAGGATTTTATGCAAATTTTTAAAAGACATTAATTGTTATGATTAGGAAAATAAGTAATAAATTTCAAAATTGCATTATTAATTATTATGTTGAGAATGCAATAAACAGTGAAATATATATTTACAATATTTTATTTACAATAATGAAAGCAAACCATAACATAAGGATTGAAAAATTAGATTTTATTTTTAAAAATATCAATAAATAACAAATGCAACACAATTTTAATGACTTGTTTTAACAAATAAATTAAGTTTATTACGAAAACAACTCATTAGTAAAGTGTTGTTATAATTTGTATGTTATGTTTAGACGACAGACCAAAATGAAAATGGTCAATATTTCTTTTTCACTGCAATCATTAAAATCATTGTATATTTTAAGCAAAAATTATGCAAAATTTACATTTGTTGTGAAAATTAAAATTTCAAAAACTTTTTCGTGAAACTCAATTAAATACTAATAAAAGTGTTGAATAATATATTTATATTTCGCAAAATTTATGACCAAAAATATTAACGCTAACTATAACTCGCATTCAACGGATAATTATGAAACAAATTAATGTTTATTTTATGCATTTTGTATTTAAATTAACAAACATTGCGTTAAATTATACAAAGGATTTGGACTTCAACTTCAACTCAAGGAATTCAACGATAATTTTTGTGATTTTACTTTTTTTGTGTCTTATATTTAGCTCTCAGTTTGAAAGTAGAGAAAAGGCAATCAAACGGTCAAATGGACTAAATAAATAAGTGCTTCAATGTTAGCATTATGTTGTAATAAAGGGACTACCAAGATTGTTTTAAGTATACCTTGTTTTATATTAAAAATCGTCACAATATAATTATAATTTATAAATTCTAACACCATTTGCGACATAACTTAATGTTTTATCAATAGTGTTATGAATTTTAGTTTCAAATACTAATTTCAAATATAATTAAGATGATGGTGAATGTTAGTACCAATACCCTGATAACTCTACACTAAAACTCAATACAGTTAACAAACAAAACACAAGAGTAAACTGAAAACTAAAATATAATGATTGCCTAACATTGGAGTCAATCTATCAAATGGAGCGAAAGGATAGCAAACTATTTAATATTATATCAAATTCTCAAATACAGTACACTATATATAGACTTATATAAGTGTTTATATCGGCGTATAGTGTACTCTAAACAGACGTGTGTTATGTCTGGAAAACATCACAATTTATTGAGAGCACAAATTTCATCGCAAAAATACCTTTAAATATAAAAACCAATACTAAAGACAACAACACATAAGAGTTACACATATTTTTTCGCTGTAAGAGATTTTCGGTGTTTTTGTCGTTTATATCGATAGAAATAAAGTCAAAATAAAGAAAGACTATTATTTTTATCTTTTTCTTTTAGTGCCAAACATTTAATGTGTTTTAAAACTAAAGTTTTTATTTCTTTTACTCTGTTTTTGTTTCATTTAATTCTCATATACTCTACTGTACTGTATATACAGTGTATTTGTCACTCACTTAGGAATTGACTTAAATGTCCGTTTCTATGGCCTCTGAAGAGAGAGAGAGAGAGAGAGAGAGAGAGCACCGGGAAGTATATCTCTCTCTCTCTCTCTCTCTCTCTCTCTCTCTCTCAACTCTATGGCCTTTTCGGTGGCAACAGCTGTGACTTCCATCAAACCAGAAGTGAGAGCACCAGAGGTATGGATGATATGGTAGGTCTGGTGTAGGTTTTGGCCCCACTTTTCCAAACCGATTGATATATATATATATATTTCACGACTTGTGACCGCAAACGAGTCGCGAAATGACAAATTCAAGATAAATGCCATCTCTATGTTGTGCCAGTTGTGTGAATGGAGAGAGAGAGAAAGAGAGAGAGAGAGAGAGAAAAACAACAAAAATAATTATCGACAAATAATTTGGTCGGAAATCCGTATCACTTGTTAATAATGAATGGCTTCTTAAGTGAGATCTTCTCTTAAAACAAGAGATTCACTACAAAAACGACAAAAAAGAGGGAACGAGAAAAAGTGTATACACTTTGAGCCATAAAATAACAAATTGTATGTTTAAGGGTTTGTTAGCCTTATATTTAGGCACAAGAATATAATCACACAATTCTGTGCATCCGATTCTTCTCCAATTTCTTCCCTAATTTTTGTTAAACTTTCTCTCTCTCTCTCTCTCTCTCTCTCTCTCCCCATGTATTTGTAGAATAAATTGTTAC
>CAJPIZ010004193.1:0-10579 GCA_905368565.1 Medioppia subpectinata
ACCTTTTCTGGCAGCGATTCCGTAGCCTTTGCTGTCGAGAAGACCTCCGATTTGTGTTAAATTGCAAAATCTTTCTACTGTATACTCAATGGAAGCGCTTTCCCTGCAATTAATCAAATAGTTTAATTAGAAATGTATTTAATAAATAATGGTGTCGTGGGATTGTGTGAGTGTCTCAATGGTGTGTCCGTACATAAGAAAGGCATATTTTCCTTCGCCGTTCTCCACCGCCTTCTTTCCCATGTCGTTAGATCTCATGAGCACTCCGTCATGACTGGACATGAATTTCCACATCCGTTTGTATGTCGTTATGTTTGATTCCTATTAATAAATCACAACACAAATGATAACCAATTCTCCAAACAGATTACAAATAGATTGAACAGAAAAAAACAAGAGAAACGAAATCATGACAAATATAAATCATATAAATTATATTAAATATATTATTAAATAATATAATAATCAATGATTACAGCGAAGAAGGATGCGGTGGAACCGGACTGAAGGCATCCATATTTGATAGTGTCCTGAAAGGCCAATCCCTCGGCGTTTTCGATTGGATACACAATTTTCTCAACCGTTAGAAAAGCGGCTAAGTTTGCGGTGTATGAGGCGATCATTATTAATGTGAAAAAATACCAAATGCTTGCTATCGTTCGCGTTGACATCGCTCTGAGAAATACAGACAACGATTATAACAATCATAAGAATCAGATTTTGTATGGTATGGACGGGTATAACAATATATGAGTGCATACTTAGGCGACAGATCGCTTCCCTGTTGCATAAGTGATCCGATTGTGAACCAAAAGCTGTTGGAGAGACTGAAGCCGTTCTCGAGCACCCGATCCTCTTTCCTACACGGGTGAGGGTTTTCCCACTCGTATGGCGAGAGTCGGCCCACAATGAATAGCATAGAGGAGACACCGATGTAGGCGCCGACCACATAGATCCAGACCACGTTGGAAAATGGAGATAAGAATGAAAAGAGCGAGGTCACTTTTTTGGTCGGCTTCTTGAACAGAATGCTAATCCCAGTGTTCATAAAAGGGTGGGTAAAGTCGACCGCCTCCTCACGTTTCGATGTAATAGTAAGATCGGCGACCGCTAAGTCCGCCTCCTCTCGGATCAGTTCACCGATCATTCCTTACGATTCATAATTTAATTATAAATTTTTATATATATATGTGATATAACTGTAATTGATATTTATTTGTTCAATATCTTTATGGATCAACTCTTTGCCAACTATTATAGCATTGGATGTAATAATAATATGACCACGTAAATATCATGTTAAATTCTAATGCAAGTCTATATCTAGATTTGATGGCACCTAATATGATGGGCACTCACAATATGTTATACAAAAATTAGGTTTATATCGCATATAAAGTACTGAACATGAATGTGATTTTGATGCTAACTCTCTGATTACGATAGTGCCTGATTGTACAGATCTGTACATGATCAATTGAACATGACTTTGGCCAACAAATACAATTACAGTTACATGTATGGTAAATGGGTTAATAAGCCATTCCAGGCCAGACATACCATTCCAGGTGCCATTTTTATCGGGTCTGCCATAAGCCATATCCTTAACTAATCTGAATTCATACTTGAAATGCAAAAGTTTTGACAATTCGTGTATCAAATCGATGGCATAGCCCTCGAACTGGTCGTTACCACTGCGGGTGAACGACGAGTCCTTAACCATAGTGTAGGGATCGTTCAATACTGTCGTTATTATGAAGTGTGTGTTTTGTAGCGCAAGCATTGAGTAGTGATTAATCCATTGCGTGCTTATATTCAGACTATTGTCTAATTTGCTGTCTTCGGACCAAATTCCGATCTTTTCAGCAAAAAAAATAGAAATAAAAGTTTAACACAAGAAAAAAGTTTTAATTAAAAAAGTTGTCTATTTTTTAACGAAATTGAAGAGAAATAATAAATGAATTAAAGAGTCAGTGAGTGAAGTGAATGAGGGATAGGAAAAGCGGGGAACAGAAAGTAGTGGAAGAATAATATAACATTGTATATAATAATTCAATTGTTTTTACAAAGTATATTTTTAGTCATAAATCAATAATATAATAATAATGATAAGTGTAATATAGGAGGCCATTAGCGGGAAAAAATAAGTAAAGAGTTGTGCATTACTTTCTGCAGTCCTTCTGAATCAATGGTCATGACATCCAACGTAATGCTGGATCTGAATCCCGACTGATCGAAGCCCACGAGACCTGTTATACCGCGAAAAGTGATCTGCAATTTTGGACAAAGCATATGAAACACAGCAGAAATTAATAGCAATTCTTGTGCCCACACTTTTAGCGCTGCAAGAAGTGAGTGGATGTGCTCTAAATATTTAACAATCAATAATATTTTGGGAAAGTAATGTTGTTATGATTCAAAGCAAAACATATATATATTCTGTATATAAAAGAGTATTTCGCCGACAAAAATGAATAAAGTGAGTGGATGTGCTCTAAATATTTAACAATCAATAATATTTTGGGAAAGTAATGTTGTTATGATTCAAAGCAAAACATATATATATTCTGTATATAAAAGAGTATTTCGCCGACAAAAATGAATCGCAAAACATTGCTTATAATCATAATAATAACGGCGAATGAAAGTCATAAATAATTTATAATAAATGAAAAGTTAATATATTTGCGAAAAATAAATTGTAATTTAGATATAATTACTGGTCTCATATAATTGATAAGCGAACTGCCCTTTTCCCAGGGAATGCTGTTCTCGCATGATATCGATTGGATCTCAACGGTTTGACTTTGATCCAAGTCTTGGATGGCTGTCGCCAACAACTTTACGCCATCGTATATAAGCGCCGATTCTGTCTGTATTTTAAAATACATGTTAAAAAACAAGACAAACGTATTGGGAATCGAGAGAAAGCGAAAGAAAAGAGGATTAAAAAACAAGAAAAGCAAGAAAAATTCATTTAATTTATAGTGAGAAATAAGTGTAATTTTCTTTGGGTTCTGTGCTTTTTCTTCTTATGCCCGCAATTTCTTTCATTTGGTAATTAATGAGTTAATTAAATACCGAAATACTTTCGGGCGCTTTCGTACGCCTAACTCCCAGACGCGACGAGAGTAGAGTCCAGTCATCTAAAAGTGACTGCAATTCAAGGCTCGAGGAGTCAACCATACGGAAGGATGAGATCTTGGTCTTTCCGAATTTGAAATCTTCCAAATCGATTGTATGTAAATCCTATACAATATACACATTCATCCATTAACTATATGCACATACCATAAGATGTATAGATAAAATAGATGGATATATGTATTGATAAATGCATAGCCATAGAGTGTACACAATTCAATGAGTGATGGATTACCAGAATATTCTGTATAACTTCTATATACATGTTTAATACCTAACAATAACTGCATCACTACTTCTTGTGAATGAATTTCTTAGCGAAAAATAATCTCTCTATTGTTAAGGGGTTTAAATGTTAAATGAAAATCATTGCTGTGAACAGCAATACCACTCATAACGGATCGGAATGTCTTTCGCATAAGAGAAAAACTACACACAAAACAAATAAAAAAATCTTTTTTGATAAATATTGTGAACGAAAATACAATATATACTAAACTCAATGCTAAGTGTCGTATCAATCATACGAATGTGTCTTATAGTCATAACAAAAAAATGAATTAAATTTTTTTCTCGACTCTTTTGTTTTCAAAAGGTTTCTCTAATCTTTTATTCGGGGAAAAAAGTCCACAAATATATAGTGAAAATATGGGAAAAAGCAAAACAATGACTGCTATCTAGAGAATTGTTTTACGAATAAAAAAATTGATTCAAAAATATATTTGTTATTCTTTTTCGAGACAATTATCTTAGAAGAAGAGAGGAGTAGAGGAGTAGAAAAGTTGAGACTTGAATACAGAGATATTGAAACTCACAAAAGTATATGAAAAATATATATTGAACTAATATTCGAGCAAAAAGTATAAGTATATTGTATATTATCTGAGATGCGAGAGAGAGAGAGAGAGAGAGAGAGAGAGAGAGAGAGAACGAAAAGCTATTACTGTATGATTGAAAACATGACTGAATAAATATTTTCTTGTCTATCATTTTTAGTGATATATAGAATTTTTTGTTATTTTGTTTGAATGAGAATAGAGTTTGCATTAGTTTTTTGCTCAATATTTGGCTCACTTCTCAATTTGTACTTTAGTTTTCAAATAACAATTTTCACTGTTATTGAAAACATGACTAAAATTTATAATATTATACTACAAAATGCGGAAAATAAAAATCAATAATTTGTTTGGACTTTATTTATGAAGTCAATCGCGAATTGATTTCATTTTGTCGTATGTTTTATGCTTTACATTAATTTCTATATAATGGCAAACATTATAATATAGGAGTTTTAAAACACATCAACAAAACGAGGGCTTTACTAAAGGCTTTAGTAATATTACTCGCTATTTGCCTAAAATAGTGACTTTAATCATAAAATTGTCGTTTATATTGCATGACAAATGAAAAACGGGTCCTATTTTTATATTAAAATATTTAAATCTTGATTTACGTAAAAATTTAATATTAAATAAAAATAATAAATGAACGAAAAGTTTATAGTAATGATTTGAATATTTTGCCATCACACCAAATATATATATAATCATAATTAATGAACAAAATTTAAATATATTTGATTTGGCATAGCATAGCATTTACCAGTAATGTTATCAAATAGCTGTGCTGTTCAGTCATGAGTCCGACCTGTTGTGCCTAAAGATTAATGAGAATATTTAGAAAATTTATTAAAACAGTGAAACTCTGCGGTAATTCATAGCGAAAGAAACGGAGAAAACAAAATAAAAAACATATATTGAGAGCAGAAAAGAGAAGAGAAGGGAAGAGAAGAGGAGAGAGAGAGAGAGAGAGAGAGAGAGAGAGAGAGAATGAAAGAAAGTGTAAGATTTATTACTTGTTTGAGAACGCTATACATATTTTGCTTCTTTACGTCCAACACTATATTAAACTCGTTCTCGGCTTTAATCTTCCAGAAGGTGTCTCGATATGGTATTCCCGGTTGAAACTGATATAATTTGATTATCCAATTGCGAAGCTGTGCTTCTTTGAAGAAGTCTTGGAGTCTAACGATTCCTTTCAAATATTAAGTAACAGTAAAACACAATTATATTATTGCCTTAAATTAGATTAATATTTTTGTTTTTGTCTCTTCTTTTCATTTGTAAAATCAATTAATGGAGTGAACAGTAAGTGAAGAAAGAAAGAAAGCGAAAAAGAAAGAGAGAAGATATGGAGGGAGAGAGAGGGAGAGGGAAGTCAAGGAATGGAGAGAAGGAATGGTATGAAAGCAATTTGATGTCGAGTTTACGGCTCAGAAATCAGTTGCAAACAATAATAAAGAATTTGGAGGCAAAACATTCAAAATTAATGCAATTCTATCCTAAAGTTTCACATATTGTGTTAAAAGGCATTAAAGGCTTCGAACGGATAGTAATTCCTATAAATTCTTAATGAAATGAAACGGCAATAGAATATGTAATACTATAATATGTTTTTGTATTATATCCCGAACTGTATATACGATTGTACACTAATGTATGGCAAATCCGATACGACTAATGCTCGGCTCTTATACTCGGAATTTGTCTCATAAAATGTGATTCCCCTTCAGATATATCTGTTGTATGTTTTTTTGTGTCTGTATTTATAAGCCATCGTTTTATTTATGTTAGATTTTTTCCTTCACAGATCATAATAGAGCCAAACCTGAGGCCAAAATAAAAATATGTATTTCGTGTCAAATGCAGTGAAAGATATTGTCCGACTTAAACAGACAGCCGAAGCCCTCGACAGCAACAGCGAAAAAAATCAATGACATAAAGGTATTGAACATGACTTGGATTTGCTTTACTTTTTATACCCTATTATATATACAGCATTTCTATTATCCAGAATATGTTATATATTGAGACACTAAACACTTTTTCACTCAATGCGTTGGGAATAAACAAAATGATAGCAAAAATTTATTCAAAGCTATCAAACGATTCAGATTTATATCTGGCAGTGATAGTCATAAAAATAAATTGGTTTTTATGTGATTTTATCACTCGTTTTGGTGTTGAATATCGGTGTGAAGTAGAAAGAGGAGGGAATGGTTAGGAGGAGAATAGAGACGAACAGCTGAGACACAGAGCCATACCTTCATTGTCTTGATATAAGATAACGAATTTATTCCAATTCCAAGCCTTCACGAGATCTACATATGCTTTGGCGAGAACTGCGGGCTTCGGGTAGAGATTGATGGACAGACCGTCTTTCACTACCTGGAAGTCCCAACGGGTCACCACATGAGGGATGTCCAGAGCGTCGCAAATTGATTGTACGTGTCTTGAGATGGAGGCCTCCAACGGATCAAATATAGCGGCCACTCCACTGCGAAGCAGACCACACACTGTGGGCACCGGAGAGTCACATATTAAATGCATGTATGGGTTATGGCTTGTCATACAGAGTGGCCAAACAAATAAACCATTTATTTTAATCAAATTAAATTTTCTTTTTCGGGATTAATTGCTTGTATTGATAGAAGTTTTATGAATGAAAACCACTAAACAATATGTCATTTTCCGTATATTATAGTAAACAATATTCTCTTGAATTGAGGGAAAAAACTTCGTAAATATAATAAAGACAACAACAAAAAGAACTCAAATTTAGTTATTAATGGTATGTGTCTGTCATTGCAGTCAAAGTAAATAATAAAAAAGCTTTTGTGTCTTATTTTCACCAAATCTTTTCCATTCTTTTATGTCTTAATTGAGTTATTACTAAAAGATAGAGTTATATAATACTGTATTATACTGTGGTATTGCGCTATAAAATACTCGGCGCTTAAAACACTATACCATTTATATCGTATACAATACAATGGCTTTACAGTAGTTTTACGCCACACATGAATAGCCATAAAAATTGATGCCAACCTTTCTTATCGGCGTGAAAGCTGTCCTCCCGGCCGATGCGTTCAACCTGTGCGACGAGAGTTGACCTAGGTAATATAGTCGGGTCCGCGTTGATGCGCTCCATCGCGAACCGAAAGGCCAACTCCTGCTCCTCGTCCTCCTCGCCAAACAGACCCCCTGTTTGTGACATTCATTCGTATGTTTTCATTCAATTATCGATTTTATATTTCACGCTCTAATGAGTCATTAATTTTTATTACATCTAATAATTATAAGCATTTCTATAAAATGCAGACATAAATCATGGGATTGTATGAAATTTTATGTTCAAAACTCTCGCTTCTCTCTCTTCGCTGTGTATTCAACGGAGAATTCAATTAAATTCTGCTTTTATTTATCTTTATGTCTGCCATTATATCTTAAGTATGGATTATATTTCATATCAATATATCCGTTATAATGATGGAAATGTTAGTTAAGGGCAAAACTTTATTTATACAGCGAATCACTTGAACACACAATGGTTTGTGTCGTTTGTCATGCGAGCCCACTATTTCACCCGATTGTGTGTCCCATTTAACACCCGGTTGTCGACTACCGATCCCTTTTCATACATACACTGTATATACTCTTTCTATATAGTAATTTGAAAACAATTCGGTCCATCAGTAATAAACACGATTAAAAGGCCGGCCCCTGTCTTGTACACAACTGTCCACCACTTAATCTAATGGTGATTTATTGCCTAACACTGGAAACAAACTAACCTTATAGTCAATTGAGGCAATGGTTTAAACAAAATACTAATTACATTATTTATACGGATTCATTAAAATAATGCTAATTTCACTCTCCATTTGCATTGGAATTGAGATCTTAATTATGAAAAGTTTGTGTCAACTAATAAATGTGATGCCTTTTTGTTACTTAAACTCCTTAATTATTTGTTTTAAATTATCTCTGTTTTCGTTGTAATCCTCTTATATTTTGATCAAAAAATTTAAATATTACTTAATATAAGTATTCAAGTCATTCATGTGTTCATATAAATATCTAAAGTGCTCTTCAGTTATGGTTTGAAAATACTTTTATAATTTAAAAATCGAAATCAAAAAATTATATTCAAATACTATATACAATACACAACAGAATATTCTGTATGTATATATTCAACACAATATTAGAGAGTCTTTGAAGATTTTTCAACAAATAAATCGATTTTGAAAATGCTTTTTGTGAATCAATTCCACACAATATAATCGCTGTATAATAGCGGCGATGCTATCATTGCTATCAACATATAATGGGCTCAAAATTCTAATACAAATATTATATTAAAATCAATTCTTATGTATAATCTAATGGTTAACATGTTTTTGAACGCCTATTGTTAACGTTAAGCGTATAATCATATATAGATATATCTCTAATCAAATATTTATAACAACAGTTAGTGAATGTAGAGACAAAAAACATACTGATTATTATTCTTGTATATAATATAATAAACATTATGTTATATTCATGTAAATGTTAAGTATTTTATGTAACCTTTTTATAATGATAAATAAAATAACAAAACATACAATCAATTGAAATACAACACTAAATACAAATCGGAGAGTAAAAGCAAAAAGAAAACAATAGGTTAAATTTGACACTAGAAGTGTGTAACTGACCAATTCTGATGACATCTGGAAGTCCATAGATGTGTGATATAATCTTCCAAATGAGAGCCAACAGTAAATGATATCGAAATGAAATCATTGTAACGACTCGTCTCTTCTCCGCCACAGAAACATAAATTTATTAAAATCACAACATTTGCGATACAAAGCACACATCGCTCGGCGAGAAGTAGTATTTCAATATAGAAATGCAAATGAATTTCATTTGTTAATTAATTAATGATGACAAAGATGTGCTGAAATGGCGCTCTCTTTACGCTTTAACTCTGGTTTTATGGACACCAGAATCACAAACACATAGAGAGAGAGAAACACTCACACAAGGAATTCGTTGTGAAAATATCTGATTATATTTTTCGGTTCACACTCTTTACTATTGAAATACTCTACAACACAATCCATGCCATTAGTTGCTGTTGTATATCACTCTCCCAGACATAGGACTGACTCGCATTGAACTCAATCCGAGAATTGCAACACAGCTTCCACTCCGTGTCGACACTCACTCTCTCACAGCCATTGCATCACATCTTCTCCGATCACAACTCATTGACCGATCGATACATTTATGTTATTGTCATTTATTTTGTGAAATAGTCACGAAATTCTTAATCCAATGTTAATCTGCTTTTAGGGATCAGATAAACAGGAATTATTGGATATAAGTTTACGGATAAAATATTTATTGTGCGTTTGGTTTTCGGTTTGATTACCATAATATATTTCGTTATATTGAGTGCTATTATAACAGAATTTTTATTATAAAATCCCTAATACTTTATAAGACTTGTGGTAATAAACAAAATGTGAATTTTGAAATTAAGTTATAAAATATAAAATTTAGAGAAATTTCTTAAAACCTCGCAAACTCTCGCTCAACGAATACTTACGGCTTTAATCAAACAATTTATTGATCTCTTCAGTGAGAGAGAGAGAGAGAGAGAGAGAGAGAGAGTGATCTGAAGACTGTATGAATATTGCTATTTTATTTTTCGGAAATGATTATATTTAATATAAGGGTATCGTTATACTGGGGACTAATTTGCAAAACTCTTAAACAGTTTTATATATATTGCTTTCTACAAGAGTAGACGGCTTATAAAAATAGTATAATGCCATAGATATAAAACAGTATATAATTTTATATTGTTGTGAATAAATAACAATAACGTATATTAACTTTAGGGCATTGAATAGCTCTCTAAAGAAAAATTCAATCAATCAAACAATTAGTTGTCGTTTTTTTTCGCTGGAAATTCAATACTTTAGCTAATAATTTATGGAATGTTAGCATAGGTTAACATTTTTGTTGTTTATTTTGTGTGTGTTTTTGCTATTCATTCACCAGTTTTTTACATCACAGACAAGAAAACATATTTCTCGCTCAACAATGTGTTCGCCGAAGCGATCGCTAATTGCCATTAAATTAAAAAAATAGTAAAAAACTTCTCCCATCGACCGAAAGATTATTGAATTAAATTTTGGTATTATTTTGCTTTATATTTAATATATAGATCTATGAGAAAAAAATTCGCACTAAAATCCTAAAAGATAAGAAAATATTTTTCGTATACTTTTACTGTACTCTCGCTGTATGTTGTGTTGCGAGACGTGTTTCACACCCGAAAATATGGTTCGCATTGTATTTTGTGAAGTGATGTGCAGATCATATCGGATGCGTTGCTATGAGAACTGAAGTACTTTCTCTCCCTCTCTTTCTCGTTCATTCATACATTCTCTCTCTCTCTCTCTCTCTCTCTCACAGCCATTGCATCACATCTTCTCCGATCACAACTCATTGACCGATCGATACATTTATGTTATTGTCATTTATTTTGTGAAATAGTCACGAAATTGTTAATCCAATGTTAATCTGCTTTT
>CAJPIZ010004195.1:0-10578 GCA_905368565.1 Medioppia subpectinata
ATATGCGTTTGTAATCGGTACTCTCGGCCTTCTTAGATAATGTTAAAATCCCATTGAAAACAAAACCAAAGTCATTGACTTGCGCCTGCGCTCTAAACAACTGCATGTATTTATTCTTGTAATAATAACAGTAATCGAGTTGAGGGGGACTCTCCTAGTTCTACCCCCACTAGTGAAGGGCGGGTGTATCGGATTACCAGGAATCGAACTCCCGTTCTCAAATCGTGCAGACGTCACAGTACTCCATGAGCTGAACAAAGTCCATCTCATGAAATAAACCCTCTCCGTAACGTAACCGGAGATGCACCTTTAATGTACTTTGAGATGCACCTTTAATGTACTTTGAGATGCACCGATAAAATAGAATGTATTCAACACTATTATACCATTGATTACACTAAAGATCAACACTTCGCATCTTTCAAAAAAAAGCTTTCAAAAAAGTTTTTAACTAATCATAATTTTTAGTGCATTATAATAACTATCCAAACATTAATCACAAATGCCATTACATTTATTTATTAATATTGTTAGGGTTAGCCAAAGGGGTAAAAATAATGGGGGGAAAGCAAAATTAAGGGTGCGAAAATAAATTCAATATTTCTAAACTAATATTCATTGAAAAATCAAATATTTAAAGAAAATAAGTTATATTTACACAAATAATCAACAAAAAACAATATTATTGTAATTATTTATTATGAATAATATCATCAATGTTTGCTTTTATGTTATTTGATGATAATATTCTGAAAATATAATGTAAAATTTTTAAAGCATTGTTAAATGATTATTAACTTTACTGTATTTTTAAAATTTTTAATAGTCTTATCATTACAGATTATAATAAAATCAACATTAGTCCTATAAAGTTAACATTACTCTTACAGACTTAACATTACCCATAGAATAAGCATAGCTATAGACTTAGCATTGCTTATGTTAAACTTGTGTCATAAACTTAAGTTATAATCTCATGTTAAATCACATAGCGTTGTGTTAGTGATGAAAATTTCACTGAAATATAAACATTTTGTATAGGCTAAATATTGAAATTTTGGGCTAAATTTTCGTTAAAATGTGAAATCTTCATATGCATTTAATCTAGTTACTTTTAATGTAGCGAAATATTCAAACATCAAACTCATTAAACCATTAAAATAATAACCAACTATGTCAAACTCGTACACCCAAGTGTACACAGCAAAATTAAATGTGTTATAATTTATACACTATTCATAATACATTCATATACAGTATAAAGTAGACAAATATAACGAATTGGTCAAAAACCACGTTCAAAATATTTCAGCCCCGACCTCCCTCTAAACATTAATGATAATAACTAAAATTATTTTGATTTATTAAATGTTTCAGATTTATTAAAAAATTTTGCAAATTCTGTTATACTGTATATTCTGTGAATATTTTACTTAAAGTATAAATTCTAAAATTCTATGCTACAAAATAATAATAAATTTACGATAAATTAAGTATTTATTTAGTATTTAAATTAATTACTTTCTAATAATAGTTGTTAATTTAGTTTTGTTTAACAATTTAAAAATTAGAATTGAAATTGAAGCACATTTGTGTTTTAAACTATGTATATTAACCATATATAAAAAATTCAAAGACGACCCAGGTCGGTCTGTGGCTAACGCCAATATAATATTGTCAACAAATGAGTGACACCGAGTGAGTTATTGAACAAATAATTGAGAGAGTTATTGAGAATATTTAAACTATTTTTATACAACATTTTTACACAATAACAACAATTATAACAACTAAATTCACTAAATATAAATAATCTACCTTTCTCATTATATGCGTACAATATATCTGAATGCATAAAGATGGTTACAAATGTTGCATAAAGTATGTTAACCTCCAATACCCCCGTTTACCCAAATTTACCCGCCTAGCAAAACGATGCTAAAAATCATTACCATGTTATACACAATAAACATTATACTGTATTGTATTTATTGAAATATTACATTGAATTAATTTAAATAATGTTATAAATAAATTTATTTATTTATTTTACACAATATATAAAACAATTTATTTGAATAAAACTGCAGTAAATAAGTTATTAATTTTATAGAAATTGTAAGCAGTCAATTATAAATAAATGTACACATTTCAATAAAATATTACTGCACAAAAATTGGATGATAAATCATTTGTATAAACTACTACTACTACTGTACCACAGATACTCTTCGACAGACATTTTAAGGCTTACAGTGTATATGATTTCCGGTTCCGACGGTATCTCAAAAAGCACAGAAAAGTTTTGGTTATAAATTATAACTTATAATCAGGAAAAAAATCTGTTACCATCGTTGTCATTGAATAGTACTGTTCAATACATTTAACTTTAGTATAGCACTTCATTTCGCATTCGGTCTCGAGACTAGTGTTGTAGAGATTTGTAGCGAAATGAATGCTACGATTATTAAATGTATCTAGCTCAGAAACAGGAAACAAATAATGCCAAGGAATTGCTGAATAAGTTTCAATATATTTTTGAATTTTGCATTTGTGAACGCAAGTTTCGTGCGACTCACCATGTTCAAAACAATGCGAATTTTTTTAATTAATTTATATTGATATACACATGATATATTGATGTACTAGACTTGTTTTCCTAAATTTAATGTAGCACATGTTACTGTTACTAAAATTGACAAAAATAGATCCTTTGTTCGCATATGTATATACACGATTCTGTTGTGAATGTAATCTAACTATGAGCATTTTTTTACTCAATAAGTTATTGTTTAATATATAAATTTGTAAATTAAATTGTGCTGTGGGGGGATATTTTGTAATATTTTGCCCGTATTGACCTCTATATTCTGTTGTCCATTGAGTAAATAATGTAAGACAATAATGCGTTTTGTCAATTGAGGCAATATATTTAGTATATTTGGTGCATGATTGAAGATCTCCATTTGCATCCAATGTAATGCAGTTAAAACGTAAAGTTGGATCAATAAATGCTATGAATTGATTGCGCAGTGATAAGCGAAGAAAAGCGGTATAATTCATAATTTTGGTTTTGTCTAACAAATCAATTTTGCTTAGACATAGCGTTACGGCAGGCATTTGTCGTACGGACTGTGAGTCAAACTTAACATCAGTAGTGGTTTCGTACGAGAAGAATATGAAACTTATTTCCAGCATTTGATACAAACATCCCGTAAAACATATTACGTATGATATAATTGTAAATAACTTGTTTTTAATATTACTAATTGCCATAATTTTACGATGTTTATATTATATAATTATTTTAATATTATCAATTTCATTTATGTTCACAATTTATCTATTACAGTAGACTTATCAGTTAGACTTAACAACACAAAATATTTATACCTATAATATTGTTAACTACAGATCATATTTAGTAAAATATTGATTTATTAAACTAATCTAAAACACATGTAATACTACACAACCATTAAGAAATATAAAATAATTTAGAATCGTTATAATAATAATAATAATAATAATTTTATTCAAAGAATTAATCATTTGAAAGTACATGTTTGAAAATTTAATAAAATATAAATTAATTTATTTAAAACAATCATTTAATAAAAGTATGGCTTTGTTATAATTTTGTTCATTTCTTACAATAATTGGTAATTCATTAAAAGTTTTTACACTAAAATCAAATAAATGTTTATCAGATTTTAATATTCTGTTCATTTCTGTCTTACATTTGATTCCGTGTCTCGACGTCTCATAAAACTCCACACAATCTCTCCATTTGTTACAAATTTCAGGAAATTTAAACTTAAATTTGAAAAATGTTTTCATGATTTGTATTAGTCTTCGTTTATATAAGCTATCAATTCCTATGAAATCCAATCTTTGCTCATAATTTAGATTATAATTATTTAATTTATAGCAAATTAACTTGGTTATTTTTCTTTGAATTTTCTCAATTCTATCAGATTGTGTTGAAGTATATGTGAGACATAAATTACTATATTCTAGAATTGACAAAATATATGATTGATATAATTTAATAAATGTTTTGCCATCAACTCTATTACATATTGATTTAAGAGTATAGTATTTTTTGATAGCTTTTTCACAAATCATATCAACATGATAATTAAATGTTAATTTAGAATCGTATACAACACCAACATGTTTGTGAACATTTACATTTTTTACAGATCTCGTTTAGTTTGTAATCAAATATTTGGCTATTTTTTGTACAGATTCTTAAATATTCACATTTTTCAGGATTCAATTTAAGTGAATTTAATTTACAATAATTTGAGATATTATTTAAGTCATTTTGGAGGTCATAACAGTCCATATCATTGGTAATTACCTTTAAAATCACCATATCGTCCGCAAATTTAAATAGATGACAATTAATATAGTTAACAATGTCTGCTAAATATAGATTAAATAGTGTAGGGCTAAGCACGCCACCTTGTAAAGTTCCAGATATAACATGGATTATTTCGGACAAACAATCATTATACTTCATTGAAGAATACAGGAATGAATATTTCAAAAATAAGCTGTAATACAGGAAAATACAGGAATTTTTGACAATTTTCTTACATTTATACAGGATTTTCAAAATATGATTTGGCAACGTTAATTCACTAGCTAAAGTAATTTTAATATTAATATCAGAGAAATTTTATTGTATAAAAGGATTCACTTTTATTTGTAAGTTTTTATAAAATTATAAATCTAAAGAAAAGCATAAAACAATAAATTATTTCTAGAAATATGACTTTAAACTGTATGTATAATCAGTTGTCCAGTAGCTCTTATAATTCACATAAATTTCGTATATATAAACTTATAAATTAATGCTAAAAACAAGCTATCTGCAGTAGATAGCTTGTTTTTACAACTTTTTAGCATTAATTTATAAGTTTATATAAAATTTATAAGAAATTTATGTAAATTATAAGAGCTACTGGACGACTGTGTATAATTAAAATAAAATATAATTATTAACAAATAATTTTATTTCTATAGTAAACATATTGGTGTTACTCTTGTTTGCCAATGCAGTAATATGCGTGGTGCAAATTTGCCCTGATAAAATTGCACCAATTAAGGCACCATGCTTCTATCAAATGACTGACCGAGGTTGTAGAATAATATGCAACGGCGATAATAACGTGGATTTGAGGGCTATATTCAGCGATTTAAACAACAAACTACCCGCGGATAGCAAACAATTTACAATGATATTACTCAACAACACGCGTATCACTGAATTGCCCGCCAATACATTCGGTGGCATACAATTTGAGGGCATTCCATTACTAATTGCACGGCATTAAAGCGTATTCATAGGCATGCGTTCAACGGCACCGACACCTATACTACTGGTCTGTTCATTGTTGACACCCCTGTAACTGAAGTGGTGGACAACGATTGGGATATGTTTGGCGCCATTCGCACATTGAAAGTGTCCCAATCGATAACATTGCAGAATAATAACATCACAATTGTGCCCACACACGCCATATCAGGTTTGCCCAAGTTGCGCCACTTTGGTTTGGCCGGTGGGCCCCCGTTTCCAGCCTATAAAATCATAGCAACTAGGGCGTTTCACGATTTACCCTCAATGACCGACCTAATACTCACCGGCACCAATATAGCGCAGTTAGAAACACACGCGTTCACCCTGGGCAATAGCTATAACTCGACAGAAAGGTTAAATTTGATCATGTACAGTAATTTATTGAACGTACACTCTATGGCCGACGGGGCTTTTGATTCAATCGGTCGCACGACTACACTAAATGTGGCCAATAATATGTTGTATCGTTTGGAAAGCCGTTTGTTTGAGAGCTTTTTGACCGCAAATCCTGATAATGTTTTAGACGATTCTGGCGTCAAATGTGACGACAAGTATAACCAATGGATTAAAAGCAAATTTCCCCAAACGTGGAAACATTTGGGCTGTTAGAATGAATGGCACATTAAATACAGTATGGTAATTTACTAAGATTAAATATAAATGTTTATTTTACTTTTAAAATTTGTATTTAATATAAAAATAATGAGAAGATTAAATACATATATAATATATTAATTACTAATATAAGTTTTTTAAATTCAATTTGATATTCGTGACATTTAAATTTAATTTAGCTTACTGCATATTTAAAAGTTTTTATTAATTATATAATAATAAAATCTATATTTAATATTAATATATTTTATTAAAAGCACTAACATGCTAGATCTCATCGTAGCGTAGGGCAAATCGAGGGCAAAAAGGGTGCTAGTTATAATGTTTAATATGCTTAAAATGTTCAAGGTAAGACAGTAAGTACGTCCCATTATGAACAGAGCCAGATACGATATGTGCTAGATCATAATTTAATTGAAATATATTAACACGTACAATTCAATATCTTTATAATTTATTGATTAAATAATAAATATATTATAAAAGTCTAAATTTATTTATAAACATAATGTATTTATTAAATGTAAAATATAATTGAATAAAATAATTATATTATAAAAAATTTAATGTAATGTAATTTAATGTACAGTATAATAGATAATATTGGTAAATTATGTTTTTACATAATGAAATCTCTAGTACATTTTTATTAGTTATAATTGCTAATTGATGTTATATTCAATTTTAAATAGGTTACATTATAATTGTTTTGTTGTTTTCGTTTGTGACATAGAAACGAATATGAAAAATATGCCGTTTAAAATATTGTTATAATAATTAATTATATATTGTATTGTAATTCAACCATAATTTTACAATTATTATTATTTTAAAACATATTATTATTAAATCATTAAACAATGTTTTATATAAACTATAGTAAATTATTTACAATCATATCATATGTAATATGTTTTACGGGATGTTTGTATCAAATGCTGGAAATAAGTTTCATATACTTCTCGTACGAAACCACTACTGATGTTAAGTTTGACTNATATCTCCCATATTATTTAATACTACACATTTTAACCGCTTTTCAAACCACTACTGATGTTAAGTTTGACTCACAGTCTATACTACAGGTGCCGGCGATTACACTATGCTTCAAAAAAGTTAATCTATTAATGGATGACCATGATGCAAACATAACTTATATAAATAAACTGTCGGTCAATAAACAATTACATCGATGTAAAACGTGGTTTGAAAAGCGGTTAAAATGTGTAGTATTAAATAATATGGGAGATATTGTAGAGTGCACAAATGTCACTAAATATATCTATTCTACAGATAAAGAAAATTATTATTGCGTTACAGTATTTAAGAAATGGACTACAAATTACACTGGTTATTTTGGTGACAAGAGAGCTAGTAATGTTGTCTATAGTTTGTTTCACACCTGGATCATTTTGCATGAGCCCAAGAAGTTGGCCAGGAGTGAATTGTTAATTATAATACGTGATAATAATGACCGAGTGTTTAGTTTGGATAACCAGGGATTTAATTACGTGTACGTCAATCGCAGCAACGGGGCTCGATTTAAGCATACAACGACAAAAATTATATATAAACATTTAATTAAACATGGTGCCCCATGTTTTGATAATGGTCAGATATTATCTACCTGTATTAATAAATGTAGAATTAGACAACATCTAGATCGATATTCGAATTTACCACTTGATATATTAGCTGTTAATACAGATTTTAGTGATAATAGTGTTGAATTTAACGATCAATACAACACGAGGCTATTTAATGAGTGTAAACTTAAGTGCATGAGTCGTGTTGAATGCGTACAACAATATTACATTGTTAAAAATATTGATATTAATTACAAAAATTTTTATGCAAATACATATAACATGATCTTTGAGATACCGTCGGAGTCTGAAATGATATACACAATAACACAGAAAATGTCAGTCGAAGAGTACCTGTGTTTTGTGGCCAGTCTTTTGAGCCTATGGTTCGGCTTTTCTGTTATGATTCTAACAAAATGTTTGAAATATTTTTATTGTAAATACATATTAAATATTGTTTTTAAACAATTTTATTGTATATTTAATCCACGGCTTAATGTAACCAATAATAGCATACAATTAAATGTACAGAATATGAATGTAAACAATAGACAGACACCGAAATTATTCACTCGGAGACAAACATTATTTATATAGTATTATTAATATCCGTAACATAATAATTAATAAATGATATCAATTATAAAATTAAAAATAATAAGCTGCATATTTAAATAGACACGTTTTATTATCTTAGTAAAAATTTTATTATTAAAATACAATTTAACCCTAGAAGCTTAAACTGGGAGATTAGTCTCCCATTTGCACTTTGAATTTCAATTAAAAATCAATGAAGAGTGCTAGCTAGAAAAAAATTAAGTAATGCCTCACAAATAGTTAGATTTATAAAGATGTAAAATTATATTATGATGGTTAAATCGTGGTTAAATTAACATTTGGGATACTATTTTCTCAGTTTATGCGTAATGTAATTTTTTCCCTACAGTATAAATAGTATTAATCTTTTTCTGCCTTTATTGCATATACTGGGAGATTTATCTCCCAGCAGTAAACTGCATAAACTGGGAGATACAATAGATTAGTTTGATCCTGGGCATATTTGCCAACTAAATTAATTTTAATATTAATATCAGATAAAATTTATAGTATAAAAGGATTCACTTTTCTATTTAAATTTTTATTTTAAAAATTGTAAATCTAAAGTATATAAACCAATAAATTATATTTGAAAATATGATATTAAACTGTATGTATAGTTAAAATATAATTAATTATTAACAAATAATTTTATTTCTATAATAAACATATTGGTGTAACTCTCGTAATTCCCACAAACCTGGAAACATTTGGGCTGTTAGAACGCGTATCATATTAAATATGATAATTGGCCTGCATGAAATTAAAATGTTCATTTTATTTTATAAATGCAAATATTATGTAATGATTACGTATAATATATTAATTACTAATTTTTGATAATATTCATATTGACATTTGTAACATTTTAATTTTATTTAGTTTATTTAACGTACATTTTAATTGTTATAATTACTCACGCATAATTAATTGATTTAATAAACATGTGATTTATTTTATCAAAGTAATAATTAAATTTATCAAATAACTTAATTGTTAAAATAATTACACAATCAATAATCATATACTTATCATTATAGATAACATAAAAATTAATGATAGGCTATTCAAAATAACATTCATTTAACATGTAGATTAATATATCATGTTTTTTCAAATTATTTTGAGTAATTATAATTAGTAATTACCATGATTTGCCAAAAGTAGGCTTTGCCTACATGCACCCATAGACATTACATTAGTCCATTACAATAGAGTGGCTCTACAGTGGCTCCTCTGGCATACCATGGTAATTACTGTTCTGTTTCTCATTTTAATATTATTAATACTTTTTGACTAATAATTTTGTGTATTTTTAATCACTTTTTGTATTAGAAATGAAAAATTTTCTGTATTTGTTTTTTTTTATTCACTGCTTATTTACCACTCAAACGAAACACTTGAATAAAGTTAATTTATATCAAAGCCATGCTAATGGATCTCTGCCCTCACTTAGTGGAAGGCGGCGATCGGCCCGCAGCCTAATCCTGTCCCCCGGTATACGGAGGGAAGGGGTTGTCGTGAAGACCTCGAGAGGAAGTAAGCCTAGCAGTCGCCGTGAAGGCCAACTATTTCGTACAACACCTGCACGGGAATCAACATCCGGTTCCGGTGCACAGCTATACCGCATTACTCTACTACCTGGCGAACAGAGTTTGCCCCACAGCTACACCTATTCCCGTGATCACCAACCGCTTCCATTCTATCCCATCGAACGGGAAATTTTCTACACGTTACATTTAATAATACATTATAAATGCAACCATTTGTAGACAAGACAATTAACATTGAAAATGTAAATGTCAAATTATTTAACAAAATTACAATATAATTTAATAAATATAAATAAATTTCTACAGTGTATAATCTACACAATCTTAAAATAAGTATTAATTATTTAATTATTATTAATTCTGTTTACAATTCTGATATTAAATATCTCAATAAAATTAATTTAAATTGATTTATTAATTTGTTTTTCAATTATTATAATGCATCTATTGTTATAATTATATTGTTGTTTTTAAACGTTTTTTCAAACTTCTTACTAAGCCCTAAGAATATTACTAATACAATTTTTATGTAATATTGATTTTACAATTATTATAACCATTCTGTTATTTGCAATTTAATTATCTTGTTATTTGTTAATTTCAGATAAAATAAATAATTTTCAACATATATTATTTTACAATCATAATATTACTATTGGTAAAGGTTTGCTTTAATTGAACATGGCTTAGCGTTAACTTAGATATATGCATCTTTAATATTAAAATGGAAAATTTTGTAAAGAGTATGTTAAAAAGTATTAACAGAAATTTATTCAAAATTATAACAACAATAGTATGTTTGATGGGATGTGTGTATCAAACGTATAAAATAAGTTTATTATACTTTTCATACGAAACC
>CAJPIZ010004196.1:0-10576 GCA_905368565.1 Medioppia subpectinata
GAGAGAGAGAGAGAGAGAGAGAGAGAAGTGATGGGAAAATAATAATAATATTATTGATTACATGTGTATTCCTATGGGTATTGTGTCACTCAATCTCTCATCACATTTCATAACGAAATGTATTTAACAAAACAAATACTAACTCTTTCTGTATTTTCTTTGTATATTTATTTCTCTCCAGACTTTCCTTTTAATTATTAATACATTTAGTATTGTTTTTGATAACAATTTGACACAATATTTGACTCAATATATGTGTATACAAAGAGTCGATGAAAATAATGACATAATAGATATCAGAGCGAAAGGTTGACAGAGAAAGAAATGTTAAATACATAGCATATAAATTTTGGACAAAACAAATATTTATTCATTTTTATTACATTTATATTCCGCAAAAAACAATAGACAAGATCTCCACTGAATTCATAAGACATATACAACAGTAGACATCAAATTGATTAGAAATATTACTCGTATATTGTTTTTTCATGTATTTCTTTTGTGTAACTATTATTATGCCTACAATTACTGATTACTATATTTGCCATTATTTTTTGCAATGTTTCTGTTGTTTGCTTTGCTTTTCAGCATTTATTTCACGAAAGAGTTTTTTTGTGTGTTTTTAGTGATCTATTTGTGTTGAGTTAAGCAAAAAAATAGAGACCAATTTTTGTGATGTTTTGTAAATATCCATATTTATCTAATTTGTAAACGGTAGTTTACTATCGATTCTTTAGTTAGTTTCGGTGCTGTGTTTGTGTGTTAACTAATAACCTAAAAAACCAATTCGTGAAAATTTAATGGGATTTTTTTGCTTTGTGTTAAAAAAAGTTTCGTTTATTTCACTGATAACTAAACTTCCAGTGAATATAGTTTTAATTTAATTATTATTTGTATCGCAAACATAAACCACTGAATTATAGCCATAATTATAATTATATTTCATGTAAATTAATTTAGTTCCCAGAGTTTTAAGTCAAAATATATTTACTTTAGCTCTTTACACGAAATTAAGTAAATTTATTTTTTATTATTTTCATTACCTTTAATTTAATTTCCTAATTTTGTTTAAAATTTACTTTTTAGGTATGGTAAATATTTTTATATGTAATTGACGTTTTGATTTCATACTTTAAGATACCACGAAAAAAATTGTAAACGGATTTCATATTTAATTTTATTTTCTAAATGCAATCACATTTTATACACACATAAAGAAGTAATGATTTTAAAAATGAAAATGAGTTTCAAAATGAAGTACTTATTTTTGGCGAAAAAATAGTTTATACAATTTTAGTGAACAAAAATAAACTCCAATTGGTTTTCGGGCCAAAAACTAAATCGTTGGTCAAAATAAATGATACCAAACATACAATACTACTCTTCCATATACTATACTATAGATATAGTGACTAGGGTTGCCAGAAGTACAGCAATTCCTGTAAAATTCAGGAATTAGGGAATATTTGCATGGTATACAGTATGAAGATGTAATTTTTTGTACATTGAATAATACAGGAATAAATTGTAAACTCATTAAATATTCAGATTTGTTAATAATAATAGTTCAGATTAGTGATGGAAAAACTTAAAGTTTTGAGTATTGGTATTGCCTCAGAGTACGGCTCACAATATTGTATTGATAATATCAAATATTATTTCCAAATATTACAAGAATTGCTAGTTTTTCAATCTTTAACACCCAATATGTACCCAAATTCTGGACTATTGCTAGAAACTAAATGATTTTATACTCAATTAATTCAATTATAAATATTCCGTAAAGCATTCAAATTGTCGCAAAAGTACGTTTTTAAAATTGTTCAATTTTAAGTAAATTTAATTTAAAAAATGATATACATGAAAGTACAAGAATTTTAGGGGGAAATTGTCACCTTTATACAGGATAGTTAACATATTTGGTGGCAACGCTAATACAAGGGTTGTGAATATGCTGGATTAGCATACCCAACTCGCGGATATCGCCGCTACCTACCTACCTATCGTAATTTAATCACTATATAAAGAAAGCGACGGTAAGTTACGGATGCTAAACTTTCCTTTAATTTGTTTTCTTATCGACTGTTAATGTTTAGCCGTCTATTTCTCCCACTTTTTCGCCGTATATTTTGCTTTTATTTTCAGTATAATTATTAGCACTTTGTTTTGGATGTCATTAAAGGTCTGGTAGTGTTATTAGACGTCTGTCTTTCACATGTAATTTTACGAGTGATGCAGTTTGTGGGTTTTCGGAATAGGTTTCGGGTTCATTATCTGAAAACAATTTGAGTAACTAGTATAAAAGACGATTATACATTAGGTTATATATGATATAAATATCAATATAATGAAAATATATACTGTATATATTCTTACTGAGAGATTGCATGTTATCTCGATTTATACTCAAACAGAATATTCTGTACTTCTGTATGTATTTTCCACACAATTCTTGAATGCATTCACAAATGCTGTTTGTATTGACAATAATTGGCAAAAGACACGGAATTAATGGATATATTATTGAATTGAATAAATTGTCATAAATTAATATCTAATTAAAATATAATAATTATACAAACAATTTATGTTTTTATCCCTAATTTATACGATATAAGGATCACATTTAATACATTGTATAAATAGATAAATATTTTATACAGTATTAAGTGCTAAGATAAAATAATTTCTATGTAACACTAGTTTTGTTAATGGTTTCCCAATAATCTTTAAATATAGTTCTCTTGAGTAGAAAATATTTTATATAAAATCCTTGTTATTATAAAAGTGGACAGAATCCGGGGTTTTGTATCATTTCTTATAAAAGTTATATAAATTTTATATTTTCTATAAGAAAATTGGTTTGGATTATGACATTATGTATGGTTTATGTATATTTTTAATATAAATAATTAATCCGTGTTTTTTACGTTAAGTGCTTTATTATTGTTATTTTTGATAATATAACGGATATAAGATAATACAATATAATATTTATTGAATAGATTAATGTCTGTTATGTTTTAGCATTAATAATATATGAAAAATTTATAATTAATTTTATCGCATATTTTTGCTATTTTGTGTAAATTTCTATTGTGTTAATTCAAAAAGTTTTTTATTAGTAATACAAAAAAAGTATAAATTTTGTTAAAGATTTTACAGAATATTCTTCGCGACGATTAAATTAATAAAATAAAAATTTGAAACAATTTCTCAATATTTAGTAAAACTAAAAATAATAACTTCAAAAACAGACAACAAATGTCATCACAATTCAAGTCTAGGTCTATAGAAAAAATTTTATTAAGTTTTTTCCATTAAAATAATTCAAAAGGATATTTATTCAGTGGAAAAAATATTTTTATACATTCATAACAAATACATTACAAAAAACTTAATCATATTTTCTTATTATATAAGTGAAGCCATAAGAGCTCTAATTGAACTGAATATACAATATATAAGAAAATATGTTTCATATATTTTTTTCTACATTTCACATACAAAAGGTGGCGAAAGAAATTACATTATTGAATCGTTCAAAACGTCGTTTGTAATATTCCGTTAACGGATTGTTCATTAAAGCGATTTATACGACTATTTAACGCAATACTTTTGTGTAATCCGTTGCTTTTTTATATAATAAAATAATCGTATACTTTCCATCAAACAGTAGATTGATTTTGTCGACAAAATAAAGCAAAATATTTAATTTATTTTATTTCTATTCATAGCGTTATGAAAACACATTAGGCAACGAAAAAATATATTATTTTATTAGCAATACTTTCCATCAAACAGTAGATTGATTTTGTCGACAAAATAAAGCAAAATATTTAATTTATTTTATTTCTATTCATTTATCTCTATTCAACATATTTTCTGTGGTTTTGAAAAATGTTTTCAATTTTGAATTCTTATGCATAATTCCAAATCCGCATTGATTATGATAATTATATTTTTATAACATTTTATAATTGTCATTGTTTGGTACAAAAAACAGCACTTTGAATACGTCTATTATAGCAAGTTATTATAATACATGTTTCATATTATTATAAAAGATATTTGTAAAATTAATAATTATAAATATTTAATTTATTACCTTGTTAGAATTTTAAATTTTATTTAAATTTAAGCAATGTCTGAATATATTCTATATATAATATTATATTAATATAAAATAAAATCAGTTTTACATACTTGTAAATAAATATCAAATTTATTAAATTGCAAATATTGTTATCAATTTTTCAATCTAAAATACAGTAAATTGTGTCAGGCAGGCTTATTTGGTTATTTAATATTTCATTATTTATCATGATCATTTTAATAGTTTATAAATAAACTCAAAATACTTGCTAAAAGTAAAACACTTCAAAATATAAACAGCATATCTATCTATCGATCACTCGTTAAGCCTTTTGGCGATCGTATGACGAGAGGAATGGAGTGTTTGAAATACTCTATACTTTTATTATAAATGAAATTCTTCTATGATTTGAACGGAAAATCCAATTCTTCAGACGATTCAACGCAACTAACAAAACGATTTGGTTTTTCTATTGTGTTAAAAAATATTATACACACTAATGATAACAATGAGAGAGAGAGAGAGAGAGAGAGAGAGAGAGAGATTTCTGAGACATCTGTTCAATCAATTCTGTGCCTTATTTCTCAACGACTTTAGGCCAAAATGTTTGAGGTTTAAAATTTTTCACTTAAATTTCAGGCTTTCTTTGCTATCGATTTCGGGTCTTATCCTTTAAAACAACTTTTATGTCAAACATTTTCTTTTTGTCTCTTATTTGATATAATTTTGATTTATACACTATTTTCTGGTTATAATTAACTTTTTTGTTATTATTTGTAAAGTTCCTAATATCAGAGAAATTTTTCAGATAAATTTACAAAATAAACAATCTATTGATTAAATATTATCATCAAAAATGCTGTGAAAGATAACAATAGCTAGAAAATTTTAAACATTTTGTGCATTAAATTAAATTAATTATTAGATTATTTTTAACATCCTTTATATTCTGTGAAACAACAATGTCAAATAATAATGTCAAAAAATATTAGCATATATTTAGATAAAAGTTTTAAAAGTTTATTGCATTATATTTAATGAAAATCATTTGACAATATTAAAGGATTTTGTGAATTGCAGGCAAAATGTGATTGAAATTTGTTTACAAAATCGGCGACAAATGAAATGATTGGAAAATTTTTGACTTTTAAATTTACAAAAACCCAATAAAATAGGGATACAATACAAAGCCATAAATCCCCGCAGATATCCATCTGTTAATAGTAGTATTGGTGATGGTATTTGTTATATCACTTGACATTATTAAGTAGAGTGTATGTTATAATAACTATCTGACAAAATCATGATGGTATACGATATATATCTTATAAACTGGGCTTTATTTAAGTTATTTAAAAGCATTTTAATGTCAATAATAAAATAGTATTATTTTGTTGAAGGAATTATAGTATTTAAAACAAATTGTTAGAATTTTTGATAAATATTAAACCTATTGAAAACAACTGGTTAATATTCTGTAATAATATAGTGTTTTGTAAATAATTACACGAATTAAAAATGTTTTGCAAATCATAAAATATTTGTATAATTTAATAGAAATTATGTTTGTTATAAATTCAAAGCATTAAAACTATACAAATTAATAGTATTTTAAATACCAAAAGTCAAGATTAATATCAATAATAAAAGCTATTTATTTGCTTTAAATTTGAAAAAAGTCTTAAATCGATAAAATTTTATTTACTCTTTTCACTCGTTTCATAAAGTTTGCGGGTATTTATAGCGACGTCTCTCTCTCTCTCTCTCTCTCTCTCTCTCTCTCTATTGTTAAACACAAGAATATTCTTTACATTCTTGGAAATAAGATAAGTTTATTGTCACTTATTTGATGGGCTCATACGAAATGGTCAATTCCAATAACAAAAAAGTTAATTATAACCAGAAAATAGTGTATAAATCAAAATTATATCAAATAAGAGACAAAAAGAAAATGTTTGACATAAAAGTTGTTTTAAAGGATAAGACCCGAAATCGATAGCAAAGGAAACCTGAAATTTAAGTGAAAAATTTTAAACCTCAAACATTTTGGCCTAAAGTCGTTGAGAAATAAGGCATAGAATTGATTGAACAGATGTCTCAGAAATCTCTCTCTCTCTCTCTCTCTCTCTATTGTTAAACACAAGAATATTCTTTACATTCTTGGAAATAAGATAAGTTTATTGTCACTTATTTGATGGGCTCATACGAAATGGTCAATTCCTGGACTTTTATTTCTGTTGAAACAAAAACAAAACAAAGTCTGCAAAAAATTGAGATAATATGATATATGTTTGACAATTATAGCTGAAACTGGAGATCAACTTTCGCCGTCTCTTATCTCTTAGAAACCATTAATTTTGACTACTTTTGCCTAACAGTCGGTATATTGTGATGAAATATATTAAGACAATTGCAGGCTTTGAAACAATAGACAATAAATTTGATACAACACTACAGTATAGGTATAGTAAGTAATGCACAGAGAATTCAGAATATATGTGAAATTAATTAAAAAATCACATTTTATTTCATTTCATGAGAATAATGATTGCATAAAGAGATGTATTATAAATAAATGTAATTAAATATTAGTTATGAATGCAATATAAGTGATGACTATTTCATGTCTCTTAAATAATGCAACAAAAAAGCACTAAAACAAAAATAATTGTCTGTTTTATGTAATAATAAATTTCATTCATTTTATTGATTTTTCCCAAAAAAAACTTAATAAGAATTCACTTTATTTTTCAGAATTACTGATAGAAAAGTTGATGTGTTTTTTGTATTATTACCTTATTATACAAATCGGAGGCAAATAAACAAAACATAAAATAAACTCTCGAAACACAGTTAATAGGATTCACTAATTTTTAAACTCATTTCATTTGAATGAATAATATATTAACTGAAAATCTAATCAACAGATTCTTGCGATAAGAAAACGGAAATTATTTTCTCTGTTTTTTGTTTATTAAGAGAAAACATTCGTTAATTAAAGCAATTTATTTAGCATTTAATTGAATTTAAAAATTCATTACCTATGAAATTGTGGGCAATATTATAATAAAAGTACTGATAAAAGAGATACCGTATATTTCAGATCTTATATCTAAAAATACATTAAAATCTTATTGAAAAATCTAAAAAAATAAACGTATTTCTTATAAAATAGGATTTATTTCAATAATATGTCAGAAAGAATTAAATTATATAATTATATCTTAAATACAATTTATTTAAAATGCAAATCACTTTCTTATAATTCATTTGATTGAATAATTGGCACAGATCTCACGCCTTATCTCACAACCCCATGAATAATAAATACCTATTTTTAATGTGAATTATTATTATTATATAAAATAAATTAAAATTTGTTTTTAACCTATAATTTGGCCGCGAATTTGAATTGTAAAACACGTATTCAATTGTGAAGAATAGTTACAGAATATTCTTGCCGTCAGAATATATGCGAACAGAAAACTGAGATAAATATATGAAAAGGAAATTTAAATCAAAGGCATATAAAATCTGACACTTAAGACAACTTTGAAGCACAGAAATAGTAAAGATATAGTTTTACTCAAAAAGCTCTGATAAAGTGCCTAAATGTTTGTGAAATTTGATAAAAAATATTTTATAAAAAATATTTGAATATATTTTGACAGTTCTCTCTCTCTCTCTCTCTCTCTCTTGTATAAATAAATAAAAATGTATTAAACATTCAATTATTAAAGCCAATTATGTCAATACATGTAATACACATTAGCTCTAGTATTATAGCACATATTATCTCTCTCTCTCTCTCTCTCTCTCTCTCTCTCTCTCGTAGTTTTAGTCATTCAATCCCTCATTCACTCACTAAAACACTAACTCTACTGTATATCAGTCAAGCATTGAAAATGTATAACAAAAAGCTTTTTTTACTTGAAAAACAACCCGTATTTGAGATTCAAAACTTTGTTTGAATATTTCAGTTATTATTATTATTTTGTTGTTTGCATTTCGTATTAAAAAACTTTTTGAAAACTACAGAAATATAAAAATAAAATAAACTCAAGAAAATTTACATTAAATTTCTGATATGTCATTATAATGGATAAACCAATTGAATGGTATAAACAGTGAAGAAATCATTATGGTTTTTATGTTTGCCCAACAAATTTGTGAATATATTTTGTATGAATTTTGTTTTTGTGAATTCAAATCACATATTTTCACACTTTTGAATTTTTTTCTTATTTCTCTCTCCCTTTTCACACGAAATTGATTTTCAAAGCATTAATGTTAATGAATACTCTATTCACACATTTATACATTAGAATATCGCATTAAAATCAATATTTTTGTCTAAAAATAAATTTTTAAACTTTAAAACTTTTAATTTTTTGGTAAAAACTTTACGATCAATACTGTATACAATGTTTTGTTGGTTTATTCAAACCATTTATTAAATTTATTTTCACAATTACTGCTCACAAATATAACTTTATATAGTTTAATGTTTTCTTAAATTTATAAAATAATTGTGAAATCCAATATAATTTTTAAAAATAAATTTTTAATATTGAAGTAAAAGTCAAATAAATTATTGATTAAAAATTTCTAAACTATTTTGCGATATAAATCACGTTATTATTGATGACATCAAATATTTTATTGTCAAAAATATTTAAACATAAAACCAAAAAAATTTATAATTTATACACTTTTGTAAATATCGTTGAAACACAAAACATTAAAACAAATTGCATAGAAATATGTTTGTATATGATGGATAATAAATTATCATGATAAAATTACAGAATATTCTCTAGTATTAGACATTCATAATATTCAAAATAAAGGCACATGAGTTATCAGTTAACGCCCACTTATTATTTCATACAACTTTGTACATTATTTATTAATAACTTTAGTAACAAAATTTATTTTAAGTATATGTTTATTGATTATTAAACAATATCCTGATATAATGTTAATCTAGTTTAGTCACCTAATATTATAGCGTTATAGTTAACCTTGGTGGGACTCTGCATCGTATCTGTACGAGTGATAAACAAAAAATACATACAAAGTAATTTCAATAATTAATGTGTATTTTATTAAATAATAATAAGAGTGAATAATAGTGAGACTTAGTTATCAAATGACGGCTTCGGTTGTTATTAACATTCAATGGCTATTAACTGAACTGAAAATAACTCAACGTTTGGACACTTACTATATTAAGTAACAGAAATTGTAATTTATAGCTTTCATAACACATAGTAAATGATATGAGACTTATCAGTGAATACGGGGTATATGTTTGTGGTCTATACCCAGCGCTCATTCAATCAATTAATTTATCATTTATTCAATTTATGTTAGTTTTTTGCCATTAACTCCAAGTGTGTTATCAATGGCTTTGAGGGCTCACCTGAATATATAAGTTATTTATTTGTCAATATTTATTATGATAAGTGTTTGGCTGTATATACGGTGTGGTTCGCACACTCGGGTCAAAAAGGATGGTAAATATTTACATATAAAGCGTATCGATTGAAATACTATCACACAAAAGTACCCTAATGCAATCCGTCAATAGTGAATTTAATTTATTGATATAATTCAATTCTATTGATTTTTTTGCTGGAGATCTCTATAAATGTTATTTGAATTTCAATGTTTTCAATGTAGGAATTGTTATAAAGATTATTTATTTCATCAAAACTGATCGAGATTAAAGTTTCACTTTATAAACACATTAAATACCGCAACAAAATATCCGGAATATTTTCCGACCCCAAAAATAATGTCAACATTTTATATGATTTTTAATATATATTTTATACGATTCTTGACTGAAATAAACTTTTTTCGTTGAGACTTATATTCCGTTAAAAAATTCCGATCCAAACGAACCGAAAACTATTTTCTCCCGTTATTTAATAGATTATTATTTTATTTATTTGATAGCAATATATCTTTTACTCTACATTTTATTTTACATTTTTGTCTGTCTTTGCCTTTAATCCTATGCTTTAGTGAACTTTTATTATATGAACAAAAAAATATGAAAAATACAATTAAATGTTAAGAGATATAAAANTCCCGTTATTTAATAGATTATTATTTTATTTATTTGATAGCAATATATCTTTTACTCTACATTTTATTTTACATTTTTGTCTGTCTTTGCCTTTAATCCTATGCTTTAGTGAACTTTTATTATATGAACAAAAAAATATGAAAAATACAATTAAATGTTAAGAGATATAAAATTTCTAGCAATAGGTTAAGACCATTATTTTTTATATAACTTTTATTTTAAGCAAAAGTTTATTTTATTGCATATAATATGGTTTTGAGAGAAGAAAAGGGAAACAAATTATTTGCAAATCATTGAACCAAAAATTATATAATTCAATGGTATTGCAAATAACAGATACAAAATGCAAACTAATATATAAATGCATTCTAGAAAAAGAA
>CAJPIZ010004197.1:0-10575 GCA_905368565.1 Medioppia subpectinata
ACAGACAGAGAGACAGAGTCGACAACCGATTGGATGTAACGTTTGTTTAGTCCGCGAGAGAAGTGGATGCGAGAGTGAGGTCCGAGAGTTTGCTGTGTTTTCTGATGCAATTTGACTAAAATATGACAACTTTTTTACTATTATTTTGTTCTCATTATTCAATAATTTTGTCTATGATATGAGTATATTTGTCACCAATTTTTTTATCACATTAAATATGTATTATTATTTATAAATGAATTATTATTATTTAAATGAATTATGTTTTTGTCTGCTTTGAATACGGCTTCTATTTTAAGTTAATAGTTTAAATTAAAAATTTAAATTTATTATGTAAGCAACTAATTTAACATTTCAAAAATTCATTTCGCTTGAACAACATTTGGATTATAAATATATTAAATGTTTTTGTTTATATAATTATTTAAATACATTACAAATATTATGTTTTAATGATTTCATGAATTTATTAATTTTTATGCTTATTTCTAATTTTGTAATTTCACAAATATTTATAGCTATTTAATGTTCTTTCAACAAATTTATATTTAATTAAAAAGCAATTAAAACTTTTATTTAATATAAAAATAAAAGAGACTACACTTTCTAATGGTTACAACTGAACATTAAATATATTTAAAAATCAATTTAAATTTTGTTATATTTTCTTTATATTATTTCAAACTTTGCGATTAAACTAATGGTTTTCGGATGGACTGGGATTTGTTTTACAAATTATAATATTATAATTTAATATACCTTTTAGTAAATTATAAACAACACTTATTTTCTACTAACGTTATTATTTTTCATTAATAAAAATAATAACTAAACCGAACTTAATCAGATTGATTTACAAATATCAATCCATAGGTTAAAAAATATTTATTAAAGTAATATTAGGTAAATTCTATAGTTATAATTATACTTGAATTCTTTAAATATCTAAATTATATTTCAATATATGTCAAAATTTTGTCACTTTATTGTAATTTTGGATAATTAAGACATTATCAATAAATTATTCATTATTAGTAATATTATCATAAATATAAATATCAAGGAATATATTAAATGCTATTTAAATATCATTTAAAAGCAATCAGATTTTACCATAAATATAAGACTCGATTTGTTTTACATCGAGTCAAACATCTTATGACTTGTAATGAGTAAAAATCGTGTATTTTCTTCTTTTTGTTGTTTGAAACCAAATTAAAAAATAAAATTCTTTCCGAAACCTATTTATCAGAATATTTATTGTATATAACAAACATGTTTATACATTAAGGCGAGAGAGAGAGAGAGAGAGAGATTTTAATTTTATTTTTCACAATTGCATTTCAATATACACTATAAGAATAGTTGTATAAAAATTGGTTACAAAAAATACTTTACTCACTAAATGTTGTAAATCTTGCAAAATATTCTTTACAGTGAAGTTCTTTTGCATATTTTGCTCATTTATCTAAAGGTTTTTCTCGCAACTAAACGTTTCTATACTTTAAAATTGAGAGAGAGAGCGAGAGAGAGAGAGAGAGAGAGAGATTTTAATTTTATTTTTCACAATTGCATTTCAATATACACTATAAAATGAAAATAAATATATAAATAGAAAAAAATTTAAAGAGAATTGTTGTCGTATTGAGCGAATATTGAATGAAAAGTAATTTATAAGTGACTGTATTGTAAAGTATATACAATCAAATAGATATAGGATTTGGCGCATAGTTTGCATTTTGTTGGCATACTTTTCAAACGAAGTAAAAAAGGAGAGAAAAAAGTAGTTTTAAAATAATTCTTTTGTGAAACACATTTGAATTGTAGAGAAGAAAAACTAATTTCAATATCGGAATTGAGAGACACCATTGAAAAAATGAGAGAGAGAGAGAAAGAAAGAGAGAGAGAGAGAGAGAGAGAGAGATGTTGTATTATTAGGTGGTGTTATCAATGATGCCGTCATAGCGTTGTGTGAATTTCAAATAAATTGAGAGCAATTGTAGTCGTAATACGAGTGCAAAGAATTGGATGCAGTGTTAGAGAGGAGAGGATGTGATTCTGAGGATAGAAAATAAATTTGATTTTGCTTTAGCTATCCTTCACATCATTCACACTCAGCTATCCTTTTGAGGCATACATTTAGAGCACGAAATGTGGAAAATATAAAATGAAATTCGCTTCTTTGGCTCTCTCTCTCTCTCTCTCTCTCTCTCTGTTAAAAATTTTTAATATTATTTTAAATTATATGAAGCAGCGTATGGTGTGGGCTGTGATTGGTATTGGATTTTCACCGCAAATACATTTTTAATAGAAATGATTTGACCGCAGATTTTACACAAACCGTAGAAACGATGCGATGAACGGAAAAATATTTCAAATTCTTTGCCTAAACTCAAAGTCATTGCATTTGAAGTGAAGTCCATTATATTGTGATGAATCAGAATTTATATTACATTCGTTCAGCACTTTAATAGACGAATAATACAATACTGATTGAGAACATAGCAGTCCTGCTCTTCATTAGACGACTTAACCCTTAACTATGGGGAGAATGNCTAAACTCAAAGTCATTGCATTTGAAGTGAAGTCCATTATATTGTGATGAATCAGAATTTATATTACATTCGTTCAGCACTTTAATAGACGAATAATACAATACTGATTGAGAACATAGCAGTCCTGCTCTTCATTAGACGACTTAACCCTTAACTATGGGGAGAATGAGAGAGAATGAAGGAGAGAGTGACTGAGAGTGAGAATATGGTAAAGTAGATGATATAAATGAGGGATTTATATGAGGCTTTAATAGCAGTTATATTGAGACTTTAAGAACGAACAAAGAGTGGTAACAGTGGAGAGAGAGAGAGAGCCAAAGAAGCGAATTTCATTTTATATTTTCCACATTTCGTGCTCTAAATGTATGCCTCAAAAGGATAGCTGAGTGTGAATGATGTGAAGGATAGCTAAAGCAAAATCAAATTATTGTGATGAATCAGAATTTATATTACATTCGTTCAGCACTTTAATAGACGAATAATACAATACTGATTGAGAACATAGCAGTCCTGCTCTTCATTAGACGACTTAACCCTTAACTATGGGGAGAATGTGAGAGAAAGAAGGAGAGAGTGACTGAGAGTGAGAATATGGTAAAGTAGATGATATAAATGAGGGCTTTATATGAGGCTTTAATAGCAGTTATATTGAGACTTTAAGAACGAACAAAGAGTGGTAACAGTGGAGAGAGAGAGAGAGAGAGAGAGAGAGAGAGAGAGAGAGCTAACAGGACCTATCAGTGCTAACAAGGATATAGATTTTGGGCTTATTTTGAATTAAACGATAAAAATATCAATCAACATGATTTTATTCACACATTTTGTGGGCTTGTTTTGTGGCCATTCATATCATAAATGCATTATTATGCAGATGTTTGCCGATGACATCCCTGTGCCCAACACTCACTCCATATTTCTAACAATAATCGTAATGATAGCCATCACTATATGAATCAGAGCCAGGAATTGACGTTTTGAAACTGTGAAAAGCACTCAAACATTACTTGAAGGCAAATATGATTATTTCGTTTCATTATATTATATTAGAGTTTGTCATCAAATAATAAAAGAGTCTCGAAGTCAGTGCTGACGGACGGACTCAACAAAGCGTTAGTGATGGACATCAATGGCTAACACTAGTCATTACAGTGTATTGAGTATTGTATTGGCTATAAAAGTGGGAAATAAACTCAACGGTAAAGTGACCGCTGGGAAGGGGTTGGCGATAGGGATGCCTGTCAGAGATCGTTGAACTCTCTCTCTCTCTCTCTCTCTCTCTCTGTTAAAAATTTTTAATATTATTTTAAATTATATGAAGCAGCGTATGGTGTGGGCTGTGATTGGTATTGGATTTTCACCGCAAATACATTTTTAAATTCTTTGCACTCGTATTACGACTACAATTGCTCTCAATTTATTTGAAATTCACACAACGCTATGACGGCATCATTGATAACACCACCTAATAATACAACATCTCTCTCTCTCTCTCTCTCTCTCTCTCTCTCTCTCTCTCGTGTAAGTGGTGTCCAAAGAGTGGAGCAATGATTTATGTAATGCAGTTATAATTGAAAACAAAAGTCTGATTAAATGAAATTATCGGCTTTTGGGAACCGAGTTCTCGACACACAATCATTAATGGCATACAATAATTCATATATTGAAATGGATTCATGTCTAACACATTACAAGAATCTGTGTCACAAATACCGCAATGTATTCCACAGTTTCTTAAATATAGTTGTGATAAATAACAGACAAAACTAATTGTATTGAATGCTATGACAATTGCGCTCTCCATTCGACCACAATTTGACTCACATTTTGATATAACAATAAATAGCATACAATGAAAGAATTCATTTTAGACCAAAATGGTTATAATATTGATATCAACATCTATTGCAAGTTATAGATGTAATCTATGGCTTATAATATTACCTAATATTATCATTCTTAAGCATAGAGACCGCCCACTCCTCAGCCGATCGTTAAGATAGTGTTGTTGTGCCCTATCTTTCGCGGACAGCATTTACAGAGTAACTGATTTCTAAAAATCACATTAAATGACCGCAACAACCATAAGCACCCATAACCAGTACATTGAGTACAACATCCATACCATACCAGAGCACTGGTAGGAGAATATGTATGGCATATACAGTATATATCGGGTGAACTGCAGGCGTTGGCGCATCAATCACTTCCACATACAGTAATGATATGAAAAAGGCTGAACACTATTGAACGCCGTCTGCACTTAAGTATCTTTTGTTTTGCCCTTAAAAACCACATCAAAAAAAGTTTCAGCTCTTCTTCAACATTGAGTTCTGACAAAACTTTTACTGCCATTTATTTGATAAACTTTTCTCTGAGTAATACTTGTACTCAACGAAAATCGAAAGGAGAGAGAGAGAGAGAGAGAGAGAGAGAGAGAGAGAGGAATTGGAGAGTAGAAGGAGGTTAGAACTGATAATATAACAGAATATATTAACGTTGAGTCTATTCAATGATTTTTACACATAATATCCTTTGGTTTTTTCTCTCCTTCTCTGTTTAGTTGACTTCTAGTTAGAGATATATATTTTGTGTGTGTTTTAGACGACAACATATCTGATGGTAGTGTCAAAGTAGTCTCTTCTTTAGTCAATACTGGCATTCATTCACATTTCCAGGCAGTCGTCCACTCAATCGTTATTGTTATTTATCTTACAATCAATCAGCCGTTAGACGCAATGGTCACAGCTTTGAATTGCTAATCAGTACACCAGACTCGCCTCTCTCTCTCTCTCTCTCTCTCTCTCTCTCTCTCTCTCTCCAAACTTTGCACTGATTTTAGGAGAAAATTGTTTTGTTTTTCTTGCAATTGTATTGATTTTTGTGTGTTTTTGTTTTTGCTTTAAGACAAGTATTTCTGTAAACTCGTTATAAAAGTGAAAAGCGATAGTAACTGAAAAAAGTGAACTTAATTTTTGTGTAGATTTTGTTTGTATTTTAGTTTAAATAACTGTAATCAACGAAACAAACACAAGAGTCATAGACAACAGTACTGTACACTATAGGAAAGGAGAGCAAAACAAAAAACAATACTCATTAAATTGAGTGCTAGCTCACAATTTAGTTAAATTTTTCATAGAAAACAATAAAAACACAACTGAATTATAGCCACAAATTTTTATGTCAAACAACAAAATATAAACTCAAATGAAAAGTACTATAAAATAATTTCGACACAAAGAATATAAATCAATATTTGAGTTCATATAACACGATATGTAATAATGAATACACCGTATATTTATCTCTCAGTTATTATATATTTTTGTTTTATTAATTATCCCATACTTTATATTCCGATCCCTCAAAAAGCTTAAGCATTAATGAAAGAAAACTTCATTTTAGTTTTTCTATTAGTAAATACAAAAAATAGTTATTAAATACATATTAGTCTTTATTCGTCATTATTAGCGAAACATAGAGTAACACAAAAACGTATTTGCATTAAAAATACAAAACCAAAAAAATTTTAATGTAATAATAATAATATGATTTGAATTCATGCAAATCAAGACCCAAAGAGAGAGAGAGAGAGAGAGAGAGAGAGAGAGAGAGAGGCGAGTCTGGTGTACTGATTAGCAATTCAAAGCTGTGACCATTGCGTCTAACGGCTGATTGATTGTAAGATAAATAACAAATGTTTGTTTCGTTGATTACAGTTATTTAAACTAAAATACAAACAAAATCTACACAAAAATTAAGTTCACTTTTTTCAGTTACTATCGCTTTTCACTTTTATAACGAGTTTACAGAAATACTTGTCTTTAAGCAAAAACAAAAACACACACAAAAATCAATACAATTGCAAGAAAAACAAAACAATTTTCTCCTAAAATCAGTGCAAAGTTTGGAGAGAGAGAGAGAGAGAGAGAGAGAGAATAATGTTTCGCACAGTACTCTTACACAACACAGGTATAAATCAATGCATACATTAATATTATTAAAATATGCGCCAAATTATTCCCCAATCGAGAGAGTAATACACAGCGAATAGAGCGAAGAGTTGGCTATAGTTTTGCACGTTTTCGCTGTTAGAGAAGAGCAGAAAAATAATGCACTTAATTATAAATGTTTTTTGGATTTTAATTCATATGGATATGCATTTATACTTATGGCCTATCAGTTGTTTCAGTGGTTTCTGGCGCTCGTGTTTACCGCACAAAAATGCAAAACCACTCGAGAGGTGAACACAATGTTATATTCAATTCGACATAATGTCTGTCTCTCACACCCAGAGATTTTTTGTGCCGCAAATCCCTGTATAACACCATTCTTTAAGCATAACATATAATTTAGTTTGTATTACAAAATATAAAACACACACAATATAATAATGTTGAATACAAAATACATACATGGATTGTATACTATATATTGTGTGTGAACTATAAAAACTTTATTTCCAAATCAGATATACTTTAAAACACTATTAGTTCTCTACTATAAGAATAGTTGTATAAAAATTGGTTACAAAAAATACTTTACTCACTAAATGTTGTAAATCTTGCAAAATATTCTTTACAGTGAAGTTCTTTTGCATATTTTGCTCATTTATCTAAAGGTTTTTCTCTCAACTAAACGTTTCTATACTTTAAAATTAGAGAGAGAGAGAGAGAGAAAGAGCTTAAAGGTTTGAAGCATTTTTTGTGTTAAACGTCTTTATTATTATTATTTTAAAATCTACTCTCAAATTATTGTTGCAATAAATAATGGCCTCAATTATGGCATTAACTATTGCTATTGCGGACAAAGCCTTACAAAATATTGCAATTTTTTAATTCATACTTTAATAGAGAATTTATACCCGAATTATATTTAGTGCTCAAATTTTAGCATCTGATAAGTGAATTCGTGCCAAAATTACTTACATTTTGATATTAAACGCTGCAATGAATCGCTATAGCGATGGCTCTCTAATCATAAACCCATTGCTCTTACCTTTTATAATGAATTGCAATGAAATTCATAATCTGTTGTCTAATAAATAATCTGAAATCCAAATTGAATTTAATAGTTATAATATTTTCTTTATTTTTAACACAATTTAATACGTTCTGCAAAAATATATTCATTATATATAAGATATTATTAAATTTATTATTTTTTAAGTAAAGCAACAAATCTTTTATTTAATATTTAATATCGAGATTAAGTTATTCAAAAACAAATAAATCATATTTAAGATAATTACATGCAATATTAATAGCTTTTATATTTCGATACAAATAATTAAATAAATTATAATAAATACCAGAAAATTAGATAAAGATATACAACAAAGCGTTTAACATAACATATGCTAAATATTTAACAAATTAACAAATTTTTGAATAAGTCTTTTAATTGTAAAACATATATATTTAAAGTATTTATGACAAGAATGTGATTAAATTTACATTAATATGAATAACAAATTTGACTAAATTTTCATTACTTATACAAACAAATAGTGAATTTATGAATAGAAAATGTATTGAAATTTTTATTATTCGGTTGAAAAAATTGATTAAATTAAGAGCTTATTATAGGGTCTTCTAAATAAAGTCGACAGTCTGTGTGTACAGTATATCCAATGTATATATAGTTATGTGATTTGATTAACGCTTTTTCACTAATAAATATTCATTTGTTTCTTCAAAATGTTAACAAACAGTTGACATAATCTGTGAATTAGAAGACAAAAAACATTTTGAGAAAAGAAAAAGATAACTAAACAGAGGAGCAAACGAATGGTTCGTATAATTTATGTTAAATTAAATTAATTGCAGAAAATAGTGTTTTCTATTTGTGAAAATGAAAGCATTATTATTGATGTTTATTACACTTTAAGTGACGAAATATATGACTACATATAAAAGAGAGTAAAACATCTTTTTCTTTCTTATGAGAACTACTGTTGAAAAATAGATTACAATATAATTTGTATTAATTATGAATAAAAAGTAGAGTTTGAAGAGAGAAAATAAGAGAACACAGAAAAAATAAAAATATTCTTAAAAGTTATTAAATTTTTTGAAAAAATCTCTCAATAGTTAAGTCACTGGTAATGATAGGCTATAATAACAGATGTTATTCAAGATATGTATTTATTATTCAGTTTCTAAAGTATGCCATTTAAGCGCAAATATGAGCAGAATTTTAAAATAACACAAATTTAAACACTAATACAGAATTGTTTTGAATGTTGGCTTAAAATGTTTGTTACTTATAGCTCTCTATTATTACCCAAATTAGAGAAAACATTGGAAAATAATAGAAAAAAGTTTATTATATTTAAAAAAAGTACAACTTTTCATATATTTAGTTGTATTGCTAGACATAATTATAAAGTTTTTTAGGCATTATGTGCTTATAATGTCTGTATATATATGTTTAAAATGCGGGCATAATTTTATAGCTATTTAGCTAACTTAAGGTGTGTTAGAAAAAAGTGCATTTACTGTAATTATTGTTAGCGTTGGGCAAAAAGACTACAACCAATTACTAGTAATCTCTCTCTCTCTCTCTCTCTCTCTCTCTCTCTCTCTCNTTACTGTAATTATTGTTAGCGTTGGGCAAAAAGACTACAACCAATTACTAGTAATCTCTCTCTGAGGTGAGTAAACCGGAATAAAAACCATTTATATTGAATTCTTATCATTCGCTCAAAAATAATAATCGTATGAATTATTTGACAAAAATTTACTCTAAATTAAAATTAATGATATGTTTAGTGTTTATCCAAATCTCTCGCTAATTAGCCCTTCACGCTATAAGTGACTGAATATAATAAACACATTATCAGATAAATATTTTTCATTTGTCAAACATTTTATTAGAAAATTTAATAAAATATTGGGAAAAATACTAAACATTTGTGTTTGAAAAATCATAAAATGGTTGAATTATATTAGAAAATGCGAACCAATCGTAAGGAGAGATGTCTTCATTTTCATAAGTGATTTCGTGGAAATCATTTGTCATTATTATTATTAAATCATATTCGACGTCATCCGCATCACTGGCCAAAAAGGCTATACCACTGACAACAACACCATTTCAAACAATACTTATCTTCTTAAACAGTGTGTATGAGTGCAGAGCCAGTGAAGAGCTAAAGGGAGTGAAACAGAGAGAAAGAGATTGAAAAGAGAGAAAATTTATATTAACTTTAAATGCTATCAAATATAGCGACAAAAACTAACATTAAATGGAAAAATAAAAGAGAGAAATAAATAAAATGTAAAAATCGTTTGGAGTTTATGACTGTTTTGGCAAAGTTTTAAAGGGGAGACTAAAATAGTATTGGGATGTTATGAATGAATGAGGGGATGGGATGTGGAAGTGAGCGCATAACAAATGTTTGCAATAATCTGTACATTAGTTTAGTTAATGATATGACCGCTAAAACACGAGCTAAACATTAGCACCAGAATCACTGCCCCCTTGAAGAACACTACACCGCTGAGCACTCGACAACTTTACTTCATTTATATATCGAGATATATTTATTGCCATCAAATGGCACCCAATGGCCCACATATACTGTACATACAGTATAGTATATAATGTACAATACACTGGAATCAGTGGCACATCATCTCTACGTTAACTGTTTGGCGAAGAAAATCAATTTTTAAGAGGAAATTCAAAAGCGGTAACTGTTGTGCACTTATTGTACACTTTGAATGAGAGGGCAAATAGAAGAGATATATATAAAAAGTAAGACTAAACTAACAGTGATTTTTTGGCATTTTATGAATGAGTAGTGCAGTAGACGTCAGTTCATTGCATAATATTTCCGATTTCCTCTTTCAGTCATAAAACTGTTTAATGTTACAAAAGTCTAGTGTTTAGCACTGGACTTGTATTAAGTCAGTGTTCACTATAAATAATTCAATCATTATTGTACTGAATTCTCTCTCTCTCTCTCTCTCTCTCTCTCTCTCTCTCTCTCAGTTTGTCGTTTCATTTTGGACTATTT
>CAJPIZ010004198.1:0-10573 GCA_905368565.1 Medioppia subpectinata
TAACTTTCTGCAATAACGGCTCGAACTCCGAGAAGATACGGTCCTTTTGCCGCCCAATCTCTCGATGATCCGCAGCCGTAGTCTTTGCCGCTAAGAATAATAAGTGGAGTTCCCTCTCGTCTGTACACTTCGGATGCATCGAAGATACTTAACTGCAATTCATAATCACATTATTGTAGCCTAACTTTTCATATAATCAACTCCACATTCATATGTATTTAATTATTCAGATTTACTACATTCATAATTCATGGATATTGTTTAAAACTTGATAACTATTATTGTTTCCATATGCCTATAATAGTTGGCATAAATCTCGCAGCTTTTGTAAATCCAAGCAATGATTTTGATTCTCCAATGATTCAGATGGTAACGAGTCTCACACATAAGAACTATTTTAGCGTAAATTTTATATGTACTGTATATTTGCTAATTTAGTTAGCATTTGCAGCATTTTAGTAAATTTTATTTTAATTCTTAGATTACAAAAACCACTCTTAAGTTACACAAAGTTATTAAAAATTAATAACTAAATTTTATAAAAGAAATTCCTTATTAAAAAATTCCTTATTATTAGATGATAATGCATTAATATGTATTTATTTGTGATGTTACCAGCGTTGCCAGAAAAAATTATATAGAAAGATTTTATATTTTTTATCTGTGTTTTTAAAAATATTAGTGAAATTCGTGAGATTATTAAGCTTGTAATGATTCCGGTGGATTTACATAACAAATAACTTACTTATTTTATTTAAAAGCCAATTATAAATATTGATAGAACAAAATTGAAATGTAAAAATTAGTATTAATCATAATAACGCATTACATAAATGAATTAATTACATTTGTATATAAGATTATATTAGATGTCAGATGATTTCTAATAATATAGTTCTATTTTTCAATATTTATTCCCCAAATCTATCGAAAAACCTTTAGACCAAACATGTATTATATATATAGTTTTTTTTAAAGATCTCTACATAGAGAAGCCTAATGCAATTATTTAGAGTTTTTAGAACAGTGGGGTATTCAATTTGGAATTTCATAGTTTTTCTTTAAAAAAACTACCGATTCCTGGACTCAGGATTGGATAATCCAGGACGTTTCTGGACGTCTGGCAACCCTAGATACTACTACATGTACTACTGTATTCATGTAATGATTCATTGAATAAACGACCGTAAAATGAATATAAGAAAGTTGTGGGAAACACACATAAGCTTTAGTAGAAATAAAATACAGTATTTTTTTATAAATTCTACTGTATATTACAATCAATGAAATAATAATTTTAATAATATTTAAATTCTTAGTAAATATACTGTATATATTGATATAAATTCTGCAATAAAAATAAAAACAACTCACACACGATCCTATAAACCACATTATTCATACTGAATTGTGGTTAACAATGTATACATTGGTTGTGATTAATATATTCGTATCAATATAATAGCAAATCGGCGCTTAAATTAGCAAAAAAATTGAAAACAAAATGTCTAAAAATATGTATTTAACCGTAGATTTTACATTTTTTGTCTTATTATTCTGTATATAAATCACAGACACATCATATTTTTGGGTATAAAGTATGAGTGAAAAAATGCCCATTTCCTGCACTTTACAGACGTCTTGATTGAAAGTACATTTTTATAAGGAATAGTGAATATAATGGTATACTTTTTAAACTTTAGTTCTGCTGCACTGAAAATTTTTATTAAGAAATAATATTAAAAGAGTAATTCCTGTTATAAATTACATTACATTCAAGAGGTTTTGATGAAAGAAATAGAATTCAGAAAGAATTTCCTAATTCTGATATAAATAAAAATTATTAACTTTACAAAATTCATTTCCATTTTTGAACGTTATTTATTATGAAAAGCGTCATTGATGAATTCAATTCATATTAATTTTTAAGATTTTAATCATGTATTGTTAATTTGGCATGATAATAATTCACAAAACTTTGTAAAAATATTTAAAAATTAAAACCTTTATTCAAATAAGAAATTATAAATCTCAAAATCCTTTTAAAAAACTCAATACAATGATAAAATGTTATGACAAAATCTATTATGTAATCAAAACTTATTAATTGAATACTGAGAGTTAACTGTAATTTAAAATAAAGCGTGTATTGCAGGCAATTCCTATGTACTTACAATTGCCGGTCTCTGTAATATCACTTTTTATCATCATTTATAAGAAATTTCGATCACATCTTATATTGTTCTCTAAACCTATAGTTAAGCTTTCATTCTATTTATTCATCATTTTTGTAAAATTAAATGTATTTAAATTTAAATACATTTAATTAATTTACTGTAAATAAACACAAATCCTTATACACAAAATTAATTAAATCTAATGATTTCGGAATTTATTAGTTATGATTTATATTCATAGTTAGAATATTTATTCACTTTATATAATATAAAAGTGTGTCTAATTTTTATAGATATCTTGTTTGTAAGAAAAAATGTTTTATTTGCGGTAAATATACTTTTGTATATTAATTGTAATAAAAGAAAAATAGAAAAACACCGAATATGAAAAAGATATGCATTGATAGTTAGATGTAATATTATATGCACTGTAATATCAAAATAATATGTATTTGACAAGAATATAGAAATTAATACATTCACAAAAGTGTAGTTTATTTGAAAAACGCCCACATTTTCTAACATAACCCCAAAAAATATTTATAAATTAATCGTAAAAAATAAAATAAACACTTTTTCTGACATTATTTCTTATGAATAATTTTGTTAAGAATTTCTTAACGGAACAGAAATAGTGTTATTCACTCGTCTGTAGACATGAATTCTAGATTCTGTTGTTGTGTTATATAATCAATACTAAAAGTATAAAAATGTAAGCTTTCATCGTATGAATTGAATGAATGTATTGTAAAAGACATCCATTTTTGCACAAAATATGTCCCTTTTTGTAATCAATATATAGATATAACAACATTTAGGATTAAAATATTGTTATTTAAAATAAGCTTTCATCGTATGAATTGAATGAATGTATTGTAAAAGACATCCATTTTTGCACAAAATATGTCCCTTTTTGTAATCAATATATAGATATAACAACATTTAGGATTAAAATATTGTTATTTAAAATTTAATTAAAAAAATAATCAGTAATGTTCTGTTATAAAAATATTGCCAAATTAATGTCAAATTACTTACAATCCTATGCTAACTGTTATTAATATATAATCCTTAGATTAGAGATGGTATTATCTGTCAATATTTATGCTTAATATAATATAAAGCTTATATATAAGACACAACTATTCCTATTCCTTATTCTTAATACTTTTGGTCCACACATTTGCATAAAATATTGATTGTTAAAAACATAAGTAAAATTATTAAACAATTTCATGAACTGAGAAACATTAGTTGCATTTACTTCGAGTATATTTTAATTATTTAAAAATATAAGTCCTAATATACTGTATATAGCAATTGAATGGATAGAGTTTTACATAATTTGAAGCTAAACTTAACTTAAAATTATGTAAATACGGGGGCTAACTTACATCTCGGTCACGATGTATAAATACGGTAATCACATGATAAATATTCGTGTAGTTGTGTTCTCAGTTTAGCAATGTGAATATTACTCAAGTAATGAAATAATATCTGAAAAGTGGGTTAAGAGGATCACATAAACAAATATATTAGTCTAACATTTTCATAATCCAATTGCAATTGCACTCAATTTTGAAATATATTTGTTGTGAATATAAAAGCATTTTTTGTGATATATTTTTTGATTGAGATTTTCTTTATAAACTCATTGAGAAATGAATGAGAGTATTGTTTCCGGCACTTCATTTCCCACAAACTATACCCGCTTTCAATTAATACGAGATTAAGTTATTTATGATTCTCGCAATGATTTGATTATTTCGGATATGATGTCTGAGCTTGAGATCGCATTTGTGCCACAATTTGTTAAATCATATGTTCAATATTTACTATTTTGTTTGGAGAAAGGGTGAGCCTTATACATATCATAACCCTGGGCTAAATCTGTCCTTAAATAATTGGTTTGCTTACAAACGTTTGCAAGGAGAGCAGTATTTAGCATCATTGCCTCTAAAACAGCAATATTTTGTTAATTATTAGTTCAGAATTTTTTTTAAATAAATTCATTCATTTTTAAAATAATTACAATTGTTTTAAATATATATGATAAATACCTGCGGGAACCGTATGAGTTGAATGCCGAGGGAGCGATTCTGATAAACAATTAAAAATTGTATTTAATAAAACTAAAATTAACTATTGATCACAAATTGTTATAAAAATATATAACATAATAAAATACAAACCCTTTTTCAATAAGGTATTTAGCGGCGGGACTGTTACGGGCTATAGAGCCGGCCGGAGAGATGTGATCAGTAGTGACCGAATCTCCTAAATTCAATAGCACTCTGGCGTTAACTATAGACTTTATTTTAGGCAATGTTGGCGTCATTTGATCGAAATAAGGGGGAGATTTGATATATGTTGAGTTGGCATCAAATTTGTACAATAAATCATTGGATGCATTCAATTGATTCCATCTCTCATTTCCGAACCGAATCTTAGAGTAAACTTCTTTAAACATTACAGGAATCACACATTTTTGCTCCATTTCTTGGATTAAAGACTTTGAAGAATATAGTTTGGTATACAGACAGACAGCTGACTGAGATCTCATTGGGCGGTCTTATAGTGCTTGTGATAATCAGAACAATTCAATTCAATATGTCCAGAGCCCGGGTATTATTGCACACTAATATGAGTTTACTTTTTACTAATGATTGTCTAAACGACTGTTAGGATCGGTTCCTTCACACCAATCTATGCGCTACTTTAGCCAATATGTCAAATCATTTTAAACGACTCAATCCATACGTGTGTCAAAGGCTTGTCTCGCTTTTTGAGAAGTTGTCGAAGAAGTTCACCAAAATTCTCAAAGACATACAACTGAATGAAAGCAAGACCAATGGTGTGGAGCAGTCGGATGTCAGTTCGGACTGCGAGACCAGTTCACTGGCGCCCGAATTAACGCAAGACATGTCTATTTTTGAAGAAGTATTGCGAATGATTCTGGAGATAATAAACGCTTGTTTAGCCGCACAGTTGACCAATAATCCCAATTTGGTCTATACTTTACTATACAAACGACAAGTGTTGGAACCGTTTCACTCGCATCCATGCTTTCAGGACATTGTTATGAACATTGAGACAGTTCTCACTTACTTCTCAAATCGCATTGAAGGCATTGATCGAAATCTTTCGGTTTCCGAAGTCTATGAAATCATCCAACAGTCGTCTCTTCAGTGGCCTTCAGATAGGCTTAAGGTTTGTTTTGAAACACTTATTTGTGTTGAATATTGTTATCATAAGATGTGTTGTAATTCTAATTGAATTGTGAACAGAAATTCCCAGAATTGCGGTTTCGTTACGTGGAAGACGAACAGCCGGAGGAGTTCTTCATTCCCTACATTTGGTCTCTTGTGTTCCGTTCGTCACATATTTATTGGAACTCACAAAACATTTTACTCTTTAATCCCAACAGAAATAATTAATTTAAATTATATTCTAATATAGATTTTAATATATATTTGAATGAATGGAAAGGGTTTGTCATGCAATTTGATGTTTGAATTTTATATAAATTATTTATTTTTATCTATTATTAAGATTGATATTAAAAAATAACTATTGATTACATGTTTGGAGAATTTATATGAATTTTTTAAATATAATTTAAAATTGTTGAAAACAATAAACAGAAAAATGCAATTAATTATTGACTTTTATTAAACATTTATATTTATTATTAACGTACTGTATATCAACATTTTATACCAGTATTAAAATATTTAAATTAAATTTAAATAAAAAATTAATTTGTGTACTGAATCATACTCGTCATTTAAATTTATATTGATAGTAATAGAATATTTGCAATATCTTTTATATTGTTTATATTGGATTTTGTGAAATTGACCATGCTTATAGGATTACGGCTACGAATTCTTAAAAGTGAATTAAGTTTCTTTTAATTGTAAGACTCGATCAACAAAATTATTAGATGATTGGTATGAATATATTGAATGCAATTAAATAGTTTGTTATAAATGTTTACGAATGCATTCTAAGGTAATACAGATAATTGGGAAGTAGTGTTGTGTTGATCTGATGTTACGATTAGCTGATGTACAGATGTATCGCAAGATGTGTGGGAATACAGTACTAAATAATAGCAATAGTGAAGTATTTGTGTATGAAAATAGAGTACATCTATGGGTACGTCTAGAAAAACACATTCAAATGAGTTGTACTCTTATGAAAGTGATTGCAAATGAGAGATAGCTTTGCAAAAATTACTGTATTATTCACATTAACTTTTCTGATATTAAATTCAAACTGACGTAAAAGTTTGAGAAAACACTTAAACAATTAGGCAATACTTTAAAGACAATTGTGGTTAATATTTCATAATTAGTTTTCAATGACATTATAGTTATAAATATATAGCAAAACTAGAAATCAATGATCAATCGTCTATTTCCTCAAAACATTTGTTTCCTTTGAATTGCATTTCATTTAAAAATCATTTTATTTTTTAAAGAAATTGTTTGAATTATGGCTTCAAATGGTATGTGTTTTATATAATTAATCTGTTTAGATTTTATAATTTTTAAAATTTATAATAATTTAATTATTATTATGTTAAATATTTGAGATTTAATAACATGTTGCCTATCAATAAACATGTATAAACATTAAATGACTATAACTATGTAAATTAAGTTCCATTTGTAATTCATAAGAATTTAATATTAATTCAATTAATTAGTAAATCCGTACAACAATTTGCTGAAGAATATCACTTTGGATGGCATTCAATACCAATATTACGATATATCAGCTTTGAATCAATCAAAATATGGTTAGATTTGGTTTTATCTAAATTTACAACTCATTAAATCTCTTGGATTATGATTACAGACAGACTTCCATTCAGTATTCGAGTACTTCTTGAGTCTGCGATCAGAAGTTGTGATGGATTTCAGGTCAAAGAAAAAGATGTCGAAAAAATCATTGATTGGGAAATACAACAGAAATCAAACGCCGAAATCCCTTTCAAACCATCGAGAGTTATATTACAAGACTTGACAGGCGTTCCAGCGGTTGTCGACTTCGCCGGTATTGCTTGAAATGATGCCATATATTGAGTGATATATGAATTAAGCTATTGTTGTGTTGATAGCGATGAGAGAGGCGTTTCAAACTCTTGGCGGAGACCCAAACAAAATCAATCCCTTATGTCCGGCAGATCTGGTGATTGACCATTCAGTTCAGGTGGACTTCTCGAGAACGTACGTCCCGTTTATGTATTTATGTGTTTGAGTGCATCCAATGTCCGCAAAAGTTGTCCACAAAATCTCGATGACTTAATTGTTGTCATAATTGTTGCCAATTTTCCAATTAGTGTATTTCGGTTTACATCAAAAGGGAGTGCGAGTGAAGGCATAAGTAGTGTATGCGATGACTGTACCGGAACCGGTCAGTGCGCTCTCGCCAATGCTCTGTCCAATAGATCCGTACCCTTGAGATCAGGACATTCATTGACAAATGGATTACCCTTTAACTCAATTCTATCGGAAAACTGGCAACCATTGAGACCACACACTCCCGACACACAGAGAATCACTCCAAACGTATTAATCACTCAAAACATTGAAAATTTAAATAATGGGATCAATCCTTACGCAGACTTTAAGTTGAAACATAAAACTTGTCCCTTTCATCGGCTTAAGTCTCTTGGGTTTGGATTCCTTAATACCTTTTTAATGCTTACAATAAAACAATTTTTCATTGTTTTAATTATGTCTCCAATTAGTGCGGAATCGCTTCATCGCAACGAAGAACTCGAGTTTCAGCGAAACAAAGAGAGATTTGAGTTCTTGAAATGGGGATCGACTTCACTCAAGAATACGACAATCATTCCGCCGGGTTCTGGGATCTGCCATCAGGTGAACCTCGAATACTTGGCACGCGTTGTCTTCAAAGGTGACAACAATATCTTATACCCGGATAGCGTTGTGGGACTGGACTCTCACACGACAATGATTAACGGTTTGGGAGTTGTCGGGTGGGGAGTCGGCGGCATTGAAGCCGAGGCTGTAATGTTAGGCCAAGCGATTTGTATGGTTTTGCCAGAAGTGGTTGGATATAAATTGGTGGGAAAGCTTCCCTCATATGCCACGTCTACTGATGTGGTGCTAACCATAACCAAGAATTTGCGTCAAATGGGAGTCGTCGGCAAATTTGTTGAATTTTATGGACCGGGAGTTTCGGAGCTCTCGATAGCAGATCGCGCGACCATTGCTAACATGTGTCCAGAATATGGCGCAACCATTGGCTACTTTCCTACCGATAAGACAACTATTGACTATTTGTTTCAAACCGGTCGAGAAGACAATGTAATCAAATATGCGGAAACATATCTAAAAGCAGTGAAAATGTTTAGAAATGATTACAACAATAGCAGCGAAGATCCAGTTTTCACTCGAGTTATTGAATTGGATTTGAATACAATTACTCCGAGTGTAAGCGGACCTAAAAGACCGCACGACAGGGTTTCCGTCTCACAAATGAAACAGGATTTTCAGAGCTGTTTAACTAATAAAATCGGTTTTAAAGGCTTTGGTATAGCGGATGATAAAACCAATACAACTATTCCTTTCATTTTTGACGGAAAGGTAATTAATATCGTATAATTAAATTTATACTATGATTACAAAATTAATTATGTTTTATTGATAGGAATATTGTCTCTCTCATGGATCAGTTGTAATCGCAGCCATCACTTCGTGTACAAACACAAGCAATCCTTCTGTGATGTTGGGTATGATGTGTTTATTTTACTGTCTTTTAATGCCGTGTATAATATGAAACATTTATTGCTAACATTCAGGTGCGGGTATGTTATGCAAGAATGCTGTGGAAAAGGGTCTTACAGTAGCGCCTTATATAAAGACCTCGATGTCTCCGGGCAGTGGTGTCGTAACCTTTTACTTGCGTGAGTCCGGAGTGACNATATTAGTCTAACATTTTCATAATCCAATTGCAATTGCACTCAATTTTGAAATATATTTGTTGTGAATATAAAAGCATTTTTTGTGATATATTTTTTGATTGAGATTTTCTTTATAAACTCATTGAGAAATGAATGAGAGTATTGTTTCCGGCACTTCATTTCCCACAAACTATACCCGCTTTCAATTAATACGAGATTAAGTTATTTATGATTCTCGCAATGATTTGATTATTTCGGATATGATGTCTGAGCTTGAGATAGCATTTGTGCCACAATTTGTTATTAGTATACAAGTTATAAATGATAAAACAAACCTCTTTCCCACTCGGAATATGTATAGTATTGGGACCCGATTTAGACAGGAATTTATTAACCAAACGAATGTTTGCAAACGTTCCTCTCGTCATAACAGCATCATTGCCTCTAAAACAGCAATATTTTGTTAATTATTAGTTCAGAATTTTTAATAAATTCATTAATTGTTTTAAATAAATATGATAAATACCTGCGGGAACCGTATGAGTTGAATGCCGAGGGAGCGATTCTGATAAACAATTCAAAATTGTATTTAATAAATTAACAAATTGTTATAAAAATATATAACATAATAAAATACAAACCCTTTTTCAATAAGATATTTAGCGGCGGGACTGTTACGGGCTATAGAGCCGGCCGGAGAGATGTGATCAGTAGTGACCGAATCCCCTAAATTCAATAGCACTCTGGCGTTAACTATAGACTTTATTTTAGGCAATGTTGGCGTCATTTGATCGAAATAAGGGGGAGATTTGATATATGTTGAGTTGGTTAGTTTAAACATGTTATTTAGTAACCTACGTAAGTTAACTAAGGTAGAGAGTAAAGGCTTGGCTTAGAATCTCATTTGAAGAAATTTGTAATGTCCTTAGTGTGTAAAAACGAGGTAAAGAACCTAATCGTCCCTTTTGGGCCAAATATCTCTTAAAAAGACATCATTGCCTGAACTGTCTTTGCCTAACGGTTCCGTCTCGAAGTCAATACTAACAGTACCGGCGATGGCATACGCGACCACCAATAGAGGAGAGGCCAAATAGTTGGCGCGAGTGTTGGGATGGACTCGACCTTCAAAGTTGCGATTCCCCGACAGAACTCCGGCCGAAACGAGATCTCCTTTCTCTATGGCTTCAACCACTGGTTCAGGCAGTGGTCCACTGTTTCCGATACATGTCATACATCCGTAGCCAACGATATCAAAGCCTAATTTTTCAAGATATGGGGTCACTCCGGACTCACGCAAGTAAAAGGTTACGACACCACTGCCCGGAGACATCGAGGTCTTTATATAAGGCGCTACTGTAAGACCCTTTTCCACAGCATTCTTGCATAACATACCCGCACCTGAATGTTAGCAATAAATGTTTCATATTATACACGGCATTAAAAGACAGTAAAATAA